>JAFIDM010066808.1:0-10360 GCA_023159025.1 Thereuonema tuberculata
ATCATTTCATTTATTTATGTTTCATTCATGCTCTTTGTGAATTATTTAGAAAAATCTTCGTTTGTTGATTTTGTTTTGATGTTCCCGGCAAAGCCATTAAGACATTGGTGTCAAGCAATTAAGAAATTTCAAAATGAAAGGGTTTTCGACAGCATTTTTAAACCTTCTCAAAACAAAGTGAAATTGGCTTCTGTTTAATCGAAAAAAAATAAGAAACTTTTCTTCATCTAAAAGATGCATGGAAATTAAATTGCTGTAATATCCTTCCGTACTTCTTCGTCTAAAGATGATATTTCTTTTGGACCGATCATACAGTAAGCCAATTACGGCTCTCTTTCAGATTGTTCGCGCAAGAAAAATATTGCCGCCTCTGAGAAAGAATCCATTGAAAAACGCGGGAAAAGCATGTCACCCTCTTTGGCTTGGGCTGAAGCGACGCTGTTGAAGTGACTTCAAAAGCTACTTCAAAAGTGACTTCTGTAGCCTGAAGGTAAACTGCAAGTGTCCGATCTCCCAATTCTGACTAAAACACCCGAGGCAAACCCAAACACAATGCCACATTACACCCTGATGCACGAGTCAGGAAAGCCCCCCTCCACTTCTTTCTTTATTGTTTTATTGCTTTCCAACTAAAAATCAGTAATGCGGAGGAGCCCTTAGTCTTCGGATCAAAGACTGACACATATGCTACGATCATAACATGGAACAATTAATAACAAGTCGAAGATTCGATTTTTTTTGTCTGGATATGTATGGAAATATTACACTCAATAAATTAATGGTTAAATAATAATAATAAGTGTAAATTTTCCTACTAACTAAAACTTCTAACAATTATGTGTTAACGGATACTTTTTTTGAAAATCTTTTGCAAAGTTTATTGTTTGCGAATTTTTGACAGTATGAGTTCTAATTATTCAATAAATATTAATAAATGATGAGATTTTATTTAATCAGTGAGCAGAGAAACAAGGAACAGGGCCAAAAAAATTAATAACTTTTATAATTAATAAGCGTATTGTAAATTATGTTATTGCATGATGCTTTTTTTTTTTTAATTTTATCCCTTTTTTTATTTTTAAATAATTAACTTCAAAAGTTTTCCGAAATCGTCCTCCTTTTATCATCGTCATTGTATGAAATTCACCCAATCAGTTTGAGAAGATTCTCACCAGAGGGTTTAGTTACCACTTAATTGAAGATTCACTGCTCATGAATATTATACAGTATCCTCGGCGGAGGGCGGGAATTTGTCCTCGCTCCTTTCTCTTCCAAACGGGTCCCAAGGTCTACCCAGCCGTCTGTCGAATGGGTACCGGGTTTCTTTCTCGGGAGTCAGGCGTCGGGCCGATCCCCCGATCCCAACTTCGTCCCTTTGGTTTTACGTCTGCCAGGAGCCTACCCTCCCGCTCCCCCAAAGGCCGATCTCGGCATAGAGTGGGTACTTCAACTTGAACTTCAATAATATTCAAATTGTTAATATTAAAACAACAGCTAACTATTAAAATTTTAATAGTTTTTTTAAAATTTATGAAATTTTTCATTTATAATGAAAAAAATGCCGAATATCTCGAACATCGGGGGGGGGGGGGCTCTCAAAATATCACATTCTCATAAGTGTTTGGGCTTCTGAATAAGATGGTGAAGTCCGTTTGTCGATCCGACTTCTGTTCGGGAGTTGTCAGGGGTGGACAGACACAGACGGACGGACAGGACAAACGCTATAGCTCCCAAATGGGTCGCTAAAAAAGCTTGAGGAATATTTACTTTTTAGTGCTGATTATTAAAAAGGAAGTTGAAATTAATTTTAATCCTTACTAAAGACCATTACAATTTCTATCTTAGCCTACATACTTGAATGACATTGGATCATTCAAATATGAAAGGGTTGATAAATGAAGACATAGATTGAATGGTTTTGAAACACAAAATAAAGTGCCTTTCTTTTTTTTTTTTTTAAAGTAATTTCTAATGAAAATTGGGGAAAGGTAAATATTGCATCAAACAACTTCATCTTCTTCTTCTTGAGACGGAATGTAAAAAATCGATCAGTAAACGTATCATGGTTATTCCGATAACATATAAATACCATGGATATTTAAAGCAAAATTGATTAAGATTTTACACAAACATTAGGTAATAGAACAAGATAATTAATGCTTTTAGACAGTGTCAAAAGCAAAGCGCCCCTTAATATGCACAATTTTATAAACAAAACTTTATCGGAAGCGACGACTTTTCACCCCCCAACTTCCGGTCAGGGAGTGGTCCTAGAGGTCTGAATTTTTTGGACGTGGTCACCTACTTTTTAATGCTGAACTCAATGGTGAAGGTTTCGGTCCCCTATGTTTTACAGACAAGCTGTAACCGCTAACATTGCTCTGATGCTGTCTGGATGGCACACTCTGTAGCGGCCAAACGGTTAGAGATATTCGAATGAAACCTTCACCATTGTGTTAGCATCAAAAAATAGGTGATCACATGTAGAAAATCAGACTCCCTGCTCCCCCCTCCCTCCCAAGGCGTTTTCTTTCTTTAAAAACGCCTTTAAAAGACAGAAAACGCCTAGGGGGGGGGGTCAGGGAGTGGTCTGATTTTTTTTGTACATAGTCACCTACTTTTTGATGCTGAGCACAATGGTAAAAGCTTCATTCTAATATCCCTAACCGTTTGGCCGCTACAGAGTTTGACATGCAGACAGGATAAAAGCAAGAGCGGTCCCCTAGCAATTTTACAGGCAAGCTGTAATCTAGGGGTCGCTAAAAACATTCATTAACTCGTACCTAAAGCCTCCTAAATCAATTAGATTTTTTTTAAAGTAGATTTATGAAGTTTTTTTAATTCATTTGTAAATTCTCTGAAAGGGATAGTGTAAGATAAAACGAAGCCCAATTCTATTTTAAATAATAAATAGCGAACACCGTCGCTATTGAGAAATATTTCAAAAAAATTAAAATAAATTAAGTTTAAAATTTATTAATAAATGAAAATCAACGACTGCGTATTCCCATCGGTTGACAAACTCGATTTTGTTTAGTTATGAGCAGTCTTTGGTTTTCATTTATTAATAAATTTCTGCACGTTAAATTGTATTCTTGTGATTATTAAGCGTTTTTGGTTTGATTTTTCTTTATTAAGAAATGCCTTTTGAATCCTAACGATCGTTAGGCTTAAGGTTCTTCTGGTTCTTCGCACTAATTATTGAATTATTATTTTTTTTGTTCGAGAGTCACTGTCTTGAGCGAGGGTGACTTCATTTCTGTTCCACGCCTTCCTGGGTTTGTCATCAAGTGTTTGGATCGGAATGATGAGTCCCAATAAGGACGAAACGGCCGTTACCGATTCCCTCTGTTGACAAACTGAAAGGCGTGGTTTTGTTTATTTATTAAAACTTATTTATAGAGCCAAAGTCGAGTTTTATAGGATGCAAGATCTTAAATAAAAATGAATGTTACTTTGTTTGTTTGTCTCGTCTGCGTTCCTATACCATTCATCAGATTGCGATACAACTGTGGTTAGTTGTTGTGCGCACGCCCGCGCAGGTTTCTGAATTAGTAGAACCATTGTACAATATCTGGTACGCGAATCGTTTCAACAAATGAGTGTATTTCCGGTTTCAACGTTTGGAGTTTCCGGTGCGACTCGCATTTGCAATGACCATCAACAAAGCACAGAGACAACACATGGACAGCTGTGATGTGTCCTGCTCACGCGTCGGAAACCTTCTGATTTATTCGAGTATGCACAAGACGGAAAAATAAAAAATATTGTGTATCCAAAAGCACTTTAATAAACAGAATTAAAACACAAACACTTTTTTTCTTTGAGTGACATTGCAACGCATGCCTGATACAGCTAGTTTAAAATAAAATTATGTGACGACGAATTACAAAAATCAAACTAATATTTTAGTTTGATTTTTGTAATTTTTTTTTTTCTTTCTTTTACAAATTATGACTAAAAAACTTAAGTTTATGACTTTTCATAACAAAGACTTCACAAGATTTCATTCTATTAACTGTTCTTGTAGAATTTAGACCCAAGTACTGCCATTTTAGCCAAGTAAGTATTTTCAAAGGCATATTTTATGAAATTAATTGAAAAAATAAAAATAAAGAAGGCTGCTAAAGGGCTGATGTCTTTTAACAGGGAGGAGACCATTTAATTCCTTTGTCATATAAGGCTTAAATGAACCGACCTGGACTGAAGTCCAGTGTCCAATCCTAACCTTCTCGTGGTGCAGCTGTTAGTAATCATTTCATGATGAACAAACGGGATGGGCTACTCGCCAATCGCACTGGTCAGCATGGTGAAAATAAAGGTTAAAGGCAACTGGAAAAAAGATAATTTATTAACATTCGCAACCTTGAATGTTCGAGGCATTTTTGGAAAAGAGGAAGAGCTAGATTCCATATTTCAGAACAAAAATATTGCCATAGCTATTACTACTGAAACAAAGAAAAAACTCAAAGGAACAAAAGAATCTAAAAATTATACATTAATCTATAGTGGTGTGAGTAGAAAGATACATGGTCAAGCTGGTGTTATGTTTTGGATCCATAAGTCTTTAAAGAAGAATATAGTTCATCATACATATTGGAATGAAAGAATCTTAGAAGTCCGCTTAAAGATCAATAGAGGAAATATTACAATTCTTGGAATATATGCATCTATACAAGATCTTCCCTTCCGGAAACCATTCTGGCACTCTAGAAGGAACATTTCGCTTTCTTGTTTTAATCTTCCATTTAAAATTCTGGCATATATTTTATAAAAAGTATTTAATAAATTAATTCCTCTGTAATTATCTAAATTTTAACCTTTATTTTTAGAACAAGCTTTTGAAGTACAACGGTACTATGATATTAAAGAAACAAAAATAGCCCGGAACGCAACAACTAGTGTGATCAGACATCCCGGATATTAGTGCAGTGTTCGGAAAATATTCCGGATTTTGTAAGTAGTCGGGTTTTATTGTTAATTTTTATTGAAAAAAAGACTTTTTTTCTTTTTTTTAGTCGTCTTGTGCCGGATTGATGTCGGAAAAATCTGATCGCCTTAGCCACAAAGTGTAACTAATTTCAAAATAAAAATGAAGTGAACTAACATCTGTAATACGTATGGTCAAAGATTCAAATTATAGTATAAAACTATTATCAAGTTTAGCCACATTAATTTGATATCATTCAATTAATTACTTATTTAATTCTGTCTTTAATTTAAAGATTTTTTATTATTTATATTTTAATTAATGTTTTATTTTAAAAAAGTTTGTTGTTTTCTTTTTTTAATTGTCGTATTTTCGAAACTGGAAAATTTAATATTTTTATTGCTTCTTTGCTATTTTACATATTTTTGAAACTAATTTCGATAATTTTAAGAAAAAAAAAAATATAGCCACAGTTCAGCTTTATTTCTTCTTTTTTTCCCCCTTTCTAAATCGGCTCATTTTCCCCTATCACTTATCACTGAATTTCAAAGATAACCTAAAACGCTCCTTATCCAACGAAATAGTATAATAAGAGCGAAATGACAAAAGTCTCTTCTTGTTACACTGCAACTTGGATAATTCGAAGTTGAAGGGACCACTACAAAACTTCGAATTATCCAAGACTTCGAATTAAACAAGTTACATCTTTTAACTTTAATTTCAGGTCCACTGAATGCTTGAAAAGATTATTCTGTCAATAAGTAAATATTTATTCAGAAAGAGCATGGTATGAAAGACTATATGTATGTAAACAAAATAAGATTTATATTGCGTAAGCTACAGTCAATACAGAAAATTATAGTTTTTCAAAAAATTGTGCAATGTCTGATTGTTTTGTAGAATTCAGTCGTTTAAGGTTAGCAAAATCATCAAGCATGTTTAGTGAACGGAAAGCAGCTTCACTTACGTTGGTTTGTCCTTGAATGTAACGACGAAATTCGGCGCTTTCCCGTACTCGTTGGCGATATGGCATTTCTTCTTCACACCCTTTTCCACCTCGCGAATGACGGCGACCTTTTGAACGAACGTTAAATTCTTGTACACGCGTGGTTTACTGAAAGACATGGTGACACTGACAGCAGGAAGCTCGAATGGCGTCTGAAGCGTCACGTGTCGAATGGCGTCACATGTCGAACGGTGGCGGGAAGGGGATTTCAGTAATCACGTGTCAAATTTCTTAACGATGAAACGTCGAAAAGTCGTTATGGTTCGAAATTTTTTATAAAAAACTTCGAATTAAGGAAGTTGAACTTCGAATTATCCACGATTTTTTAACATTGATTTAATAAGAAATTCAAGGGACTAAGAGAAATCTTCGAATTAACCACGATTTCGAATTAAAGACGTTCGAATTATCCAAGTTGCACTGTATTTACAAATAAAATCTCGATTTCATGAACTATAGAGGGAACGACTGTTCATAAAAGCCGCTAGTGGGTCAAATAGATGTGAACTTTAAAAATTGTTAATACATAATCTAGTTTATTATAAGTTACAGGGTGACTGGAAATGTCGTATTCCTTTCAGGACCTTTTGCAATTGATTAATCATATCTTATGCAAAACTCAATAGTTTTTAAGATACGTTAATTTCTGTATTTTTTTTTTTTTTTTTTTTTTTTTAGAAATATTCTCCCCAAGTAGTATATATATAGCAAAAATAGGAATAAGAATCAAGCCTTTTTAGCTGCCCCTTGGCTACAACTTGGATGTCACACTCTGTAGTGGCCAAACGGTTAGAGATATTAGAATGAAACCTTCCTCATTGTGTTCAGCATCAAAAAGTAGGTGACCACCTCCAAAAACATCAGACTCTAGGACCACTCCCTGACCGGAATTTAGTCGCTTCCGATAAAGAGGAAAACGGCGATAGACGTCCCCCCAATATCCCAATATCCCCCCTTCTGAACACATTCTGTTTATAAAATTGTGCATATTATGGGACCGCTTTGCTTTTGACACTGTCAAAAAGCATTAATTTATCTTGTTTTATAATATTTTCGCTAGCTTTGTTAGTTTATACAGTAGACTAACAATACAGGTAGCAAACAGTCTGTTAAAAGCTTTAATATGATAAAAATATAAGAAGTAAAACCTACATTTGTTGTATAAACCTTCAATTCAATTCAAGTGGATTTATTTCTGAAATTTGAATACAATATACCTTTAAAAACGACTTTAAAAACTTCCCTGTTTTATTATCTTTCGAATGAGGTGTAAAGGTTTAAGAAATATCTTTCGAAAGGTAATAAAACAGGGAAGTTTTTAGTCATTTGTACGTTTATTGTATTATCAAATTTCAGAAATAAATCCACTTGAATGTATAATTGGGTTGAAGGTTTCTATAACAAGTGTAGGTTTTACTTCTTGTATTTTTATCATATTGAAGTTTTTAACATTCTTTAACTATATCACTGTTTAAACTAAAGGTCGCTACACACTTAACTGCATGCTTGATAAGCATGCATTTTTGTACAAGCATGCACAAATACCCCCTCGCCACGACACTACGCAAGCATGCTTGAAGAGCATCATTTTTTGATAGAGATATGTCGAGTTCGGACGGCGGCGCTGCGCTTGCTTTGGCTGCGTGTGTCCTGGTTTCAAAAAGAAAAACACGAAAGAATAAACGTGACATGTGATGTAAAGACTGATTACTGAAAAGAAAAACCTATTCTCACATTAACTTCCTGAGTGAATGAAAATATATCTTAATGATTGGCATAATTAATGATTAATGAATTAATTAATGATCGGCCACGCTACCCGGCGAAGATCCATAGGTATCACTGAATTGAAAGATTTCGTGTCCATTTTCAGTAACTTGAGTAGTTTTAACGCATACTAGAACATCTAAATTATAATCCGACTAAAAAAAAAATATTATTAGGAAAGAAACCTAAATTAGGAAATAAATTTAACGTGCTGGAAGTTTTAATCATTACAACAAAATTAGAAATAAGGACAGCACAAGAATAAATAAATTGCTCTTCTGATTCCATCATCGGATCGGGCTGATGAGTCCCATGCAGGACAAAACGGCCTTTCCCGATTCCCTCCGATTATTGAATCAGAAGAGCATTTATTTATTCTTGTGCTGCCCTTGTTTCTAATTGTTATTTTGAACCTAATTTTGTTGTTTAAATTATTAATTTGAAAAAAAATTCTATTTCTTCCCAACTGCTAGCACTTTCTCCCTGTGAAAGGGTGGCGCGATCTTCGTAATTAAATTTGACACAATTTTATTTCGAAATGTCGCAAACAAATCTTAACTCCAAGTATTATCATTGTTGATGTTTCTGAAATATATCCATTTTTAGAAATGTTTAGTGGC
Organism: Thereuonema tuberculata; assembly: GCA_023159025.1. Taxonomy (NCBI): domain Eukaryota; kingdom Metazoa; phylum Arthropoda; class Chilopoda; order Scutigeromorpha; family Scutigeridae; genus Thereuonema; species Thereuonema tuberculata. Next base: position 8,324 of record JAFIDM010066808.1, read on the forward strand.
CTCTTTTCAATAGATTATTTAAATTTCCTGTTGTAATTATTCAAAGCTGTTATCACGAGGTTCCTTCTTCTGCAAGAAGACATAGTTATTTGAAAAATATAATTTTAATTATCAGTAACACAAAGAAAATGTTTTTTTTTTTTTTTTTTTTTTTTTATAAAATTTAATCATGTGCATCCTGAGAAACCTACAGGGAATAACATTTAAAATGTCTTTCAGTTTCCTTTATTCAGTATATCTTTGATTAGATGACTTTGACTAATTTTCAATACATGATCTTTTTTATTGTACTTTCATCCCTAGAAAATCCCTGATCTCTCCTTGATCTTTTATTCCAAAACAGTTATCAAGTATTTTCTTTAAACTAGCTATTGCTTCCAGATTTGGTCCAATTATCAATATATCATCTATGTAGATTACTAAATAACATGTGTTGTCACCTTGTTTATATATGTATACACATACATCGCTAAGTAATGGTGTTATTCCATGTTCTTCCAATTTACTCCTGAGAGTATTGTACCACTCTCGTCCAGCTTGTTTAAAGCCGTATAGTGCCTTTAAAGCCGTATAGTAACTTTAGTCCATTCTGGTTTTACTTGTTTGATACCTTTAGGTATTTGTAGGTAAATATCTCCGCGTAACTCTCCGTTCAGGTATGCTGCATTCACGTCACACTGATGTATATGCGTTTCTTTTTCAGTAGCAATTGCTAACAATAACCTTACGATATCTATGCCTGGGGTAGGCGCATAAGTTTCACTATAATCTATGTCACGTCGCTGTAATTATCCGTCCACAATACGAGCTTTAAATTTTTCAATGGATCCGTCCGTTTTCCTTTTCACCTTAAAGATCCACTTTGTTGGTAACGGTTGTATATTGTAGTTCAGATCAAAAGAGATTTACTTACTGAACTTTAGTGCAATTTCCGTCTTGAAGAAAATCATGGAACATCTTTTTCAAGCAGAATTCAACTTCAATGGAAACAATCGGAATACAGCCATTGTGGGAAACAATCACCGAAAGTCACCGAAAACAATTGCATCCGGCATCGTACAGTTGACGTACGTGATTGAATGAGTTGGATTCTGAGAAACCAAAGAGAAGCAAGAAAAAAGAGAAGGCCGTTGGAATAAAGATGGCGATTCTTAAGCGAAATACAATTCTCTAAATAGCATTTTGGAGACAGGTTTAATCGAATGTGTGAACATTAAGAGTTGATTTAAGCTATGATTAATAAAAAGAGTTTAGTGATATGAATTTATTAATCATAATGTATACTCTATTTCAGCATTTAAGTAAAGACGTTATATCATTCGATAAGAAGCGATTAGAACGACGCCATTTTGTAAGTGATACAGGATGTTTCAAAGATTATTCCCAATGCCGAGATCCAATGCGTATTTATGCAAAGTAAGGTCATATTTAGACACCGCATTGAAGTCAGCAAGTGTTATTTTTCTTGTTGCTACACAGGACATTTGTATAATTCATGAACAACGCAACCATAGTTAAAGTTCATAAGAAGATACAAACAGACAACCTTAACTATTAAAGTCAAGTGAGATATTTACTTCGTGAATGCTGATTTACTTGTTTTACAAGAACATTTAGTGATCGTAAGATACACCGATTCTCATACAGTGAAAAGAGATTATCGTAATAAAAGAGACTATAAGTAAAAGTGATATGCTAATTGTAAAAGAGATAAACCATTTCTAGGAAGAAGTATCTATGTAACTAATATATAACATTTAATCAAAGAATTAAAAGTATTTAATTCTAGTTCACTTGTTTATATTTATTGAACTATTACTTTTATTGACCGTATTTCACGTTAGGATAGGATCGTAAACAAAGCAATTTTTATATCCACCTATACGTATTCGTTTAGCTTCATCTACTGTTTCTATTTAAATACTCTGCTAACATCACCACGCTTTGGAGAGTTATTGGCCCAGGTAACACTTTAATCTGCGTACTTGTCCTCTAAATGTATACGTACTAATCCACATTTATGGTTATGGGCCCAGC
>JAFIDM010066810.1:0-10358 GCA_023159025.1 Thereuonema tuberculata
CCCCCACCGCGAGGAGGTAGGGTCCATGGGGGCTTATTATTATTATTTTTATTATTATTATTTACGATAATTCCCATTTAAAGAGAGCGTTTGAACTTGAATTCCTCTATGATGATTGTTTGTGTTTTCTCTGTGCCCAAATTTTCTTCATATGTTCACTGTGTTGTTTCTTACGCTCCGCTGTCCATTTACATCCCCGCCTCTTCTGTGTTGTGGTGTCAAATGTATGTTTTTTGATAGTGTTCCTGAATTTCTTTCTATCTTCTGCATCATCTATTGTCATTTGTGTCTGTCTGAGATCCTCCTCGACTTCTTTTATCCATTTCGTTTTTCCCCTACCTGAGTTGATGACCTCAAGAATCCGTCTTGAAATTCTGTCTTCGTTCATCCTGTGAATATGTCCATAGAACTGCATTCTTCTTTTCCTGAATGTATCCGTAATCCTATTAGTGTGTTTATAAATTTCTGATGCTGGTCTCTTCATCCAGATTCCCTGTTCCTGTACCGGTCCCAAGATTTTCCTGAGAATTTTTCTTTCTTGTTTCTCTATTTCTTTGATTTTCGCTTGTCCACCAATTTGTGTCGTTTCAACAGCATATAGTGCCTCAGGAAGTACGACAGTGTTGTAGTGTCTTAATTTTGCGTTAATGGATATGGACTTTTTGTTGTAATAGTTCCACGTGAGTTTGTATGCTCTTTGTAGTTTTCTTATTCTTTCCTCATTGGCCCTTAGGTTGATCCCGGATGGTTGGATAATTTCTCCTAGGTATTTAAAATGCGGTACTTGTATAATTTTCCCGTGGGTTGTTTCAATAGGTAATTTGTCTTGTGGCACTCTTTCTATATATTGCGTTTTCTCATATGAAATTTGCAAGCCAGTTTTTCGTGCAATTTCGTGTAGTTTTTCTACGGCATTTGTGGCCTCTTTTCTATTATTTGTGAGGATTGCGAGATCATCCGCAAATGCTAAGCATTTCACATGGAATCTGTTCTCTTTTTTTATGCCAATTTGGATTCCTTTGACTTCTTTTTCCCATGTTCTGATAATTTTCTCAAGAAGGATATTAAAGAGCAACGGCGAGAGCCCGTCACCCTGTCGCACTCCAGTATGGATTTCAAATGGATCCGAGATTTCCCCTAAGTATTTAACCTTGGAGGTTGTGTTAGTTAACGTCTGTTGGATGATTGCTCTTGTTTTTCTGTCGATGCCGAATTCTTCCAATGTTTTGAAGAGGATCTCTCTGTCTATGGAGTCGTAGGCTTTCTTAAAGTCCACAAAAGTGACCACCGTGTTTCTGGTGTTTCTCATCTGGAGAATCGTTTTAAGATTCCAGATCTGTTCTATGCAAGAGCGTCCCTTGCGGAAACCAGCCTGATATTCTCCTATCTGTGGGTCAGCTTGTTCTTCTAGTCTATTCAAGAGGACTTTTGAGAGAATTTTGTAAGTGACTGGCAAGAGTGAGATACCCCTGTAGTTATTCGGATCCGTTTTGTCTCCTTTCTTGTGTAGTGGGTGGATGATTGCGCATTTCCATTCCACAGGGATCTGTTCGGTTTCCCAAATGTCTAATATGATCTTGTGGATTCTTCCCGTTAACTTTTCATCGCTTAATTTCCAGAGTTCTGCAATAATTCCATCTTCTCCTGGGGCTCTGTTGTTTTTCAGTGCTTTGATAGCTTCTGCTACTTCCTTGGTGGTTGGTGGTTCAGCCTCGGGATTTGGTGTGGATGCTTTGAAGTGGATATCATCTGTGGGACCCTCGCAGTTGAGAAGTTTGTTGAAGTAGTCAGCGAGGATTTGGCAGTTATTCTTCGTATTGGTTTCTAGTGAGCCATCTGGTTTCTTGAAGCAAAGATTGGGTGGCTGGTATCCTATGGTATATTCTTTAAAAGTCTTATAGAAATTCCTTGTGTTATTTTTCTTAAAATCTTGTTCTATTTCCTCTAATCGCCTTTTGTCGTAATTTCGTTTTTCCCTCCGAATTGTTTTTGATGCTTGTTTTCGGATTTCCAGGAATTGTTGCCATTTTTCTGATGTTTTGTTACTATTGAAGTTTTTCCAGGCTTTCACCCTTTCATCAGTTGCAAGGTCACATATTGTATTCCACCATCTGTGTTTTCTCTTTTTCGGAGGTTGTCCCAATTTCAATGTGGATTTGAGGACGTCCGCGAGTTCTGGCCAATTTGTGGTGTGTGTTTGACTGATTTCGTGTAAGATGTTTTGCTTGTTGAGTTTTAAGTATTCCGGGTCTGGTCTCAAAACTTTGTTTAGTTTTGGTTTTCTCTTGTTGGGTTGTAGCCTGGTCTTTATCTGTAAGAGATGGTGGTCTGATTCGAAAAAACCTCTTCTTGTTTTCACATTCAGAATTTCTGCTATGTTGCTCTTGGAGAAGGCCACATGGTCTATCTGGAACTCTCCCAGCATTGTGTTGGGCGACTTCCAACTATACAGTTTCTTTTTGGATTTCTCAAATTGTGTTGACATAATCACGAGGCCGAAATTGTCGCAAAAGCTTATCAATCTTTCCCCATTCCTGTTGGTTCTCTTGTGCGCTGTATGGATTCCTGTGATTTTCCTGAATTTTTTTTCTTTGCCTAGTTGTGCGTTAAAGTCGCCTAATAGGATTATTACATGGTGCTTGGCAATTTTGTTAGTAGTCTCTTCCAGATCATTCCAGAAGTCATCTACTTTCTGGGGTTTTTTCTTGTTATAGTCGTTTGTGGGTGCGTGTGCGTTGATCAAAGTATATGCCTTGTTAGCCGATTTGACGGAGAGCGTTGATATGCGTTCTGAAGTGGAGTTGAAGTCGATGACGGAATCCCTGATGGATTTGTGGACTGCAAATCCTGTACCCAACTGTTTGAGTCCTTTCTCGTTGATTTTAACTGCTGGTTTTCCCTTGTAGATTCTGTAGTTTTCTGTGTCAAAATGATTTTCATCTGCAAATCGCGTTTCCTGGATTGCAAGGATTTTGATGTGGAATTTTTCCAGTGTGTCTGTAAGTTGTTTCATCTTGCCCAATTTGAAGAGAGTATTTGTATTAAGTGTGCCGATGAAGTGTCTGTGTTTTGTACGTAACCTGTTAGAAGAGTTCTGATTCTCAACACTAGACTTATCATGATGATCCTGGTCCCCCGGAATCCGATGACCAGGTAAAGTCAGCCTCACGACTGGTGTCCGGGGTAGTGGATTCATTCCTTGTATTCTCATCATGTTTGGCTTTCAAGTTGAAAAGTAGGTTTGTTGGTGGTCCTTTCGAGGAAAGACCACGGGGAATACGACTTGATTGTTGAGATCAAGAAGATTGTTGTTGCAGCCGCCCCATCTAGGAGAACAGACGCTGACCATTACCCGCTGGATACCAGACAGACGGTAGTGGGTTTACGAATTGTGTTAGTTTTTGGTCCGCCCTGGGTATTTAATTTCCCCAGTACCACCTATATCTAGGAGGCTATCCCCTATCCGCCACCTGGGGAGGTGCCCGATGGGGGTACTAACAACCCCACACGGGATTATTATTTTTATTATTATTATTTTTATTATTATTATTATTATTAAGTCGTAAAAGTTTCAAACCATGGGTTTCCCCATTAAAGACAATATGGTGGGTCAAGAACCGACCCACATATTGCCAAAATTTATTATTATTATAAAAAAAGTTTCAAAACTTCGGTCTCCCCAGCAAAATTAGCATGACGGGTCAAGGACCAAAGCATATATTGCTAAGTTTAAAAAAGAGCAAACGGGGTGAGGGATTTTAAGGATGGTTGGTTCTGTCCATAAATTTCCTAGCTATGGGTCTTGTGTCTAATACCACAGCCTTCTGGAGTTGTTTTGCACAAGTGTTTTTGTGAAGTCCTCGTGTGCTGAGGCTGACAGGACCAGGGGTGGACAGGACGATGGGTACAACACGTACTCGGTCCTGCCTCCACTGCTTCTGGAGCTCGTGTGCTAAGTAGAGATATTTTCTGATCTAGTGTACGTGAGTTTTCTGCAATATAAATGAGATAGGTCTGTTTGTTGACCTTAACAAGAGTGATGTCAGGTCTGCTGTGTTGTATGGTTTTGTCTGTGTGAATGGGGTACAGACAAACCCAGTACAGCTTATGTGAAGGTGACTCTAATACGCTATGTGGTGTGTATTTGTAACACGGGACCTTGTTCTTAAGTGCTAGCTGTAGATGGACGATCGACGCTACCTGATTGTGTCGGTGGAGGTAATCTATTTAAGCGAGAAGGGGACAGCCTAATATTATGTGGTCGATCGTCTCATGTGTAGTGTGGCATTTCCTGCATGTGTCATCGTGCGTCATGTAGAATGTGTTTCTTGTGGTTGCGATTAGGGACGACTTGCTCCTGTATCGCGATCATGAACCCTTCGGTCTCCCTGAACAGCTCCCACTCGTCAGCCATCTGTTCGACGCTTCCATGTCGAAAAGTGGTTGGCTGACTATGTTCGTGACGATATCTGCCGTGAGTTCCATATGAGTCCAAGACTCACGCAGCTGCCGAGTGTGGGTGCCGCGGATGGTCGTCGAGTTCGAGTGGGATAAGTTATGTGTCACCTTGACAATGACTAAGTGGAGTGATGAGTGTTGTGTTGTCTGGTGGAAGGGTTTTCTAAGTGTGTGTACTTGTTTTTCGTGTAATGTGACGAGGTTCTCGGCCTCCCTCCTTGGGTTGGAGGGGGTCATCCTTTCTGTCGCGGACTTGGGGCGGTGCATGTTGTGTTTCGTGAATGTTATTCTTAATAAATTTCAAATAATAGACGACGAAAATTTCAGTTGCATAAACATGGGATCTCCGAGATAAAAAATAAAAATAAATTGTATTCAAGGGTGGGATTCGAACTCACAATCTTCTGATCCCGTCCCTCTATCCACTAGACTACTTTGAATTTTCCTTCCAAATTAAGAGTGATGATTGGTCTATTTAAAGGGCATCTCCGAAATACAAAAAAAAAAAAAAAGAAACAAAAAACAAACCCAAGACTCAAATCAAAAACCTTAAAACTCAGTAAATGCTGAAATTATCTGCATCAAAAAAAAATGCCCCATTCCTACGGTGCTTGGGCCTCTAAACTCAAAGGTGAAGTCCGTTTGCCAATCCGACCTTCCGTTCGGGAGTTATTAGGTAGGGACAGACAGGACCAACCACAACAGCGCCCATATGGGTCGCTAAAAAGGAGAAGAAACATTCAGCGAAATTAAGTGCACACAGAATAGCAGCCAAAAATCAGGAAAAGCAACCTATCACTATTGTGAGATTCAAATCATTGGAAGCTAAGAAGGTGTAGTTAGAAATGACGAAACAAAAAAGAGTATCGAATAATAATCTCTACATTGATGGCGATGATGCATCGGATTACAAAAATGAAGATCTAAACAGTGGGATGAAAAATCCCGTTTGGCAAAAGCAAGGCAAAATGCTTTTATGTTTGGGTGAAATATACTAAAATTGTCATCACAAAAAACGACGACTCAAACATAACAATCAAGACGAAATGGATCTGTGCAAATGAAACTAAGATAAAGCAAAAAAATTACAATTATTTGGGGGTTTTTCTTTACCAACGACAAAAATTGGTAGAAACCTCAACAGTATAGTGAAGTCCAACTCAATCTTCAAATCAAACTCAAATTTAAAAGATAACTCTGATCCAATGAATAACATCAGTAAACCTACGAATTCTTCCAAAATTATTCTACCACTCAATATTCGCTCACTGAGATTAAATTGGGATCTGTTTTGCAAAATCAATAATTCTCATCCTCTGATTGACATAATAATATCAACTAAACTCAAAATAACAAACAAAGATAAATATTTGTTTAAATTAGAAACTTGGAATCCATTAGTAAAAGGTAGAAAGAATAACAAAAAGGGAATGAAATAATCATGCTCATTAAGAAGAAATTTACTTCCAATGAAATCAAAATTGGCGTAAATCATTTGTCATATCGCAAAAATATTCAAGGAATCAATAAACAATGAAAAATTTATAGTAATTGCAAAAAATAGACCCCTAACATTCAGTAAAATATGTTTTGTTGAACAAATGAATAATTTATCGAATAGGAAAATGTATAAGGTCACAGTTTCTTTCATTGGAGATAAAAATAATCTTGAAGAAATAATGATTTGTAACTGTAAATACCTGGACTGCCTACATTCAATGGTTTCATAAAGTGTATAGAAATCTTCTATAGGCCACATATTCTTAAAGAGATAAATAGAATTGCATGTAAAGATGTCAAAGTAAATCATTTCCTTGTAATTGTTCAAAATTTTACTAGTAATAAAACAAATTAAAATAGAAAGGAAGAACTACATCTACTTAGAACCACCGTAAAATTGAAATTACATATACTCTTTAATAACCACAAACATTAAACTACAACATAGTTCTCCCTGTATTTCAAGGACTTTGTCAAGCCATGTCCAAAATTTATTTATATTTATAGTCATTCTATTGTATAAAGAAAACATTGGGAGGTCAAAGAAAATATTTAAAATATTTGAAATTTTAGGAAAATAATTTTCAAACAATTGTAATCTAGTCTTATTAATAGAACGTGTTTGAGATCACGTTGCTTTGTTGTAAAAATTTTTCATGCTTTTAAATTCTTGGATTGTTATATTATTTAGAATTTGGAAAGAGAGTTATCATTCTCCATTCCATAAGAATTTTTGGACATGGCTGGATAAAGATGTCCTTTAGTCCACAATTCATGTAGATAATGAAATTGTTTACATTAATCATCCTGCTTTCTTCGAAATGTTACAGGTAATTCAGTTTCTTGTATTTTTTATCAATAGGAACTAACACACACTGGCCAACAAACGAACGTTTAATATAAACCAATCCATGGCGAGATACGAGAATATGTTCAAATGCAACGATTACATGAGTGTCTAGACGTTTTACAATCAATCTATAAAATAGCGCACAGACTGGTGAAAGACGGTTAAAACGCAAGATCTGTCAGAATTCGGAAAGTCCTAATTAACATGAGTGCGGGATTAGTGCAAAATATGGCCGCACGCATGATTGTTCACTCCGTTAAAATAAGCCTAATTTAACAAGTAATCTAACACAAAATACAGAATAGCTATATATTTAAACGAGCGTAGCCGTGGAAGTGAACATTTTTTATAGATTCTCGTTACAGGTAAAATTTGAAATCTGTAGTTATTCCAACCATTAACGTGTATAAGGTATTAATTTGTATAAAAAGTTTATGACTAACAAAAATTATACGGATCCCAAAATGAAATGTCAGAATTGCAAGAAGTCAATTTACAACGAGGAATTGCGATGTCTTGGTTGTGGACGTGAATTCCACATGAGCTGTTCTGGAACCACAACCGACTCCAGTCCATTATCAGCACTTGAGAAAAAGCAATGGAGATGCCAATTTGTTTTAATGTCACACAAGATCCAACTCCTCAATTGTTTCTAGTAAAAATGATAATCCTACAGAAATGATTAAAAGTGATGAAACGTCATCTTCACCCTTATCAAGAGAATTACACACCGCTATGCTTAAGGAGCTAACAACTATAAAAACTAACTTAACTCATAATAATAATGATTTAACTGAAATGAGAAAAGAACTCAAACAAGTGAAAGTAGGTATGTCATTTATTAAACTAAAATTCACTGAAGTAATAGAGAAATTAGATTCACAAAATTCAGAAATTAAAATGAACAATCACCAGATACATGAACTAAAGATCATGATAGACAAAACGAAGCCAAAATTATGAAACTACAATTGGAATTACAAATATTCTAGAAGAAATAATATTAAAAACCCATGGACTCAAACGATTTACTAATAAGTAAATTCTTATGTAAATTCTTGGATGATTTATTAAGTAAACTAGCAAGTCATCTTGATATTTTTGAATCTTGTAGACACATTGAAGTTTTCCATCGTATTCTATCTTCAAACAAAAACAAAGAACAACTAATCATTGTTAAATTTTCTTCCTTAAAAGCAAGAATTATGGCTTGTAAATGGCAGGAAAAGGAAAATCATATTAAATCATGATATATTTAATAATAATGATCAATCAAAGAATTTCATAAATTAGAATCTAACTGCAAAGAAAAAAGCTTTGCTTTGGAAAGTAAAACAACTATCTAAAGAAAAACAATATAAATTTGTTTTGATCAAGAATGGAAAGATACTAGTTAGGAAAAATGAATCATCTAATATAATCAGAATAGGTGATGAATATGAATTGAAAAAACTCTTGTAAAAAAGAAAAAAAACCAAAAAAACACTTAAGATGGAAGAAATAAATTTACACCACCAATTTACTAGCGTTTCTCTAATGATTATAATTCAAATAGTGAAAGTTTTAATTTTCATATTTTTAAATATTAAAGTTAAAGAAAAAAATTTGATTATCTAAAATTAAATATACAAAATATTATTAATAATAACATTATTAATAATGTTGATTTTATAATACTTGTTGAAATCATTGTCAATTTAAGAGAACCAGAAATCTATTATAAACTCATAGGTTTTTAATATGATTTATAAAGGAAGAGAAAATAAAAGAAGGGAGGAATTTTGATTTACTACAAAAAATTAATGTTGAAAAAGAAATAAACATCGATACATTTATCTGTGAAAATTTAATATGTATAGTCACTGTCCTATAACTTTATTAGCTATTTATAGACCACCTATGGATAAGGATAAGGATATAAGAGGGTCGGCTAACAGCCGTTAACCACTCAGACCTCATGCATGGGTACATTGTGTACCCTCATATCGATGGCTTAGCGCAAAAGTAGCGAATATCCAGTAAAATATAAAATTAGTTTTTTGTGGCGAATAGGTGTCTTGAAGAGCCTTCTTGTAGAGCAAAACTAGCAAATCCTTCAAAATGGCATATTTCCTGTGATTTTAGGACCTAAACTAGCGAAAAAGTACCCTATTTTAAAAACTTAAATGGCAATAGAAGCGAATGTGCATATTCGCTACTTTGACCGTTTCATCTCTGCTGACTGAACACTTTTCTGTGATAAAACTAGCAAATGTGCCTGTATTCGCTAGTTTGTCCCTAGATGACGCCACGTGGTCATTGTCATCTTCTCACCTTGGATAAATTGTTAATTGAAAAATGTTAGCTTAAAATTACACTATTAAAAATTAGCTAAGATTATTCTAATCAATTTCTTAGTTTAAAATGTCACAAATTGCATGTTTCTATCTGTTTTTGTTCCAACGTTACTGAACAATTAAGTTTCAAAGCGATTTACCACTTTGGTTTGGCCAAAATGTAAAGAACGGTATCCGCTTCGATTTCCGATCCGATACATTCGGATATTAGCTGATACTGATGCTAGTATTAGTCAATCCCTAACAATAAACGTAACTAATAATGTAGTTCGCTAGTTTGGTCAAGCATTTAAGGAGGTTATGATGAATTTTAATAAGGATAGAAGTGGCGAATCTGCACATTCGCTACTTCTTCCTTAGCTATCTCAATGGCACAAATTTTCTGTAAGATCCAAACTATCGAATCGACCAAAACTGCTTGAAAAATTGAACAATCAAATTTTTAACCCCATGCCATTGTAGTATACCCCAATGACAATATCTGTACCGAATATGAGACTTCCAGGAATTATTCCTGAGTTTTGAGGGACATTTCCTACTAAATTAGCTTTTTCTCAAAACTTGCATCTTGGATATTCGCTACTTTTGCGCTAAGCCATCGATATAACATTGTTTTAAATCAATGATTATTCTTCAACGTAAAGTTGAGTTTCTGTGGTCATGAAGAGTCCTGTGGATTTACAGTATAGCAAGATGACCTTAATATACAGCGTGGAGATGTTATCAGTGGTAAAACGAATCCTGCCAGAGATCTCCCATCTGTTCCTAGCTAAAGCTGGACAACAGCATAGAATGTGTTCAGGAGTTTCCTGATTCATTCTACATTTCCTACATACATTACTTTGGGAAATTCCAAGTATATGTGGATGTCTATTAAGAGTACAATGTCTTGGGTCCATTGTATCACCTCATAAAACTTTGATAACATCAATGATTATTCTTCAACATAAAGTTGAGTTTCTGTGGTCATAAAGATTCCTGTAATTTTACAGAAAAATAAAATGACCTTAATAGAAAGTGGAGATGTTTTCAATGGTGAGGCAAAACCTACCAAAAGATCTCCCGTCTGTTCCTAGGTAAAGCTGAACTGAAACATGGAATGTGTTCAGGAGTTGCCTGATCCATTCCATTTTTTTTCACTGGAGGTTTCGGTATTTACCGTCCCTGCTCTGAAGTTTCATGGAAGCTAGCTAGTTAGGGATATCTTTGGAGGT
>JAFIDM010066811.1:0-10357 GCA_023159025.1 Thereuonema tuberculata
TTTTTTTTAAGTATCTTATACATACAGAAACCCATTCCAACAGTTGTTTTTAGTATTTGCTCAATAGGCCAACTTCTGCAGATAAAGGGTTAAGGGATAATATGTTGTTAAATTTGACGTATGTGTAGATAAAATTTCGAACTTTGGAATGAATTTGAGGAACACAACAAATCTTGTCTTTCGTTTTGACAAAATTTACAAATTATTATAAACTTGATATACGTTAGGGACACAAAAAATATTGAACTTGTCTTCTTTTTTGATAAAAAAAAAAATAACTTATTGTGAATTTTATTTGTATTTGAAAAAATAAACAGTTAATTTATTTGAAAAATCAAAAAAAAAAATCATGTTCAGTTTGTAAAAAAGAAATTTTTTTTTTGTATTTTGGGGAAATATTTTGATAAATTTGACGTTTATATCTCTATTACAAAAGTTGTGGTTATTCTCTACATGAATTTCTGAAACTGTTGGAAAAAATAAAGACTTAAACGACCTGACAGTTTGCAGACTTGTGCGAAAACATTTCAAAGACGAGTTAGTTCACACAAGAACCAACATTCATTTTTGGAACAATGACGAACCGTGCTTGTCGAACCAGATTTGTTGTAACCTGCTGCCTACCAAAGAAAAAGATGATGATGATTCTTTATTAATATTTAAGAAACTATTCATGTAACCCCTTCTTTTTTCCCTATAATGTAATAAAAAAATCAAAAAAGATAATTCTTGTATCTGTGTGTACTTCTTTTCAAATCATGATCAGACATGATGGAAAAACAACGCCATCAGACAAGTTCCAGCATGAAATATTTACTCCAAAACGTCACTTTTTTATTGAATTAAAAAATATCAACATTGAAAGTAAATTATTTTTCCATTCCAATAGAATAAATAATATAATACTAACTTTATCTACGCGACTTAATCGCCGGGATTACTACTAACCTCGATTTGTAGTTAAAATAATTTATGTTGACCAGCATCTCGTGAAAATTTGAGACAAAGTTTTAGAAAGAGAGTTTTCAATAAATTTATTCAGGATCTAAAATTGCAAGGGTCACATCCTATCTATTTACATTCGATCATAAAATCAAAATCATGAATAAAATGGATTATTATTTCATTTTTTTTATAGCTTAAAACTTCCGTATCTAGAAAATAGACGATATATAATAAGTTTAAGAAATATTTAAAGCTAGCAATTTTTGGAATCACATGTTTTCGATTCGAGATCGTTTGCATTTAAGAACTAAGAAATAAATACGAGGTCGTAATTCTCTATTTTATTAATGCTACATAGTTTTTCTCTGAATACAGCACGAGATCAAGATTTAAAAAAAACTTAAACAAAAAAGAGATTTAGGTAATTGTCAACCTTAGTAACACTTGCGTGTTGCGATGAAAACCTTTACTTTAATGATAAAGGTTTCTTTGTAATAAATAAAAGTAGAAAGATTTACGAGCAGTTCTAAAATGATCGTTTCTAACGAACTTGTAGCTGCCAAGCGGACAGGGAAAGCAGGAGGAAATGGCAACAGGAATAAGAAACACCAGGATCATTCCATATGAAATCAACCAATAAAAAAAAAAATTGTTGCTGGCATATTTTATTTTAGTTTTGATAATACATTTTCTGTTGATATATACATATGGGAGTAGAAAACGATTTTTTAAAAAATTTTATTATTACTACTTTGGATTTTAGCGGCCATTTTGTTTATGAGGATAGACCGTTTTTGGCATTTTCAGAGGTTAGCGCTAAGTTAAATAACGTTTTTGTTTATTTCAAGATATCAACTTGAAATAAAAGCCATCTTATTCTAAATGAAACCATCTACAAATCCTGTTATGATCCAAAATGTGATAAGTTGTAAGGAAATAACCAAAAATTTAACTAGAAAAATATGATTTTGATTAGAATAAATTGAAGATTGAGGAAATTTTTTTTCCAAAAAGGGATTAAAACACAATTTTAAACTTTTTAATTAAACATAAATAATGCGGGGGGGAGGTCCAAATCACTGCATTGTAGGCAGCGCGATATTTTCTATTTGAGCATGACGTCAAGTTGGTTGAAACTTGGAAATTCTTCTATTCAAATAATGAACAGAGTAGTTATAAGGGCCGTACAGATGAACCGAATAGGGCAATATAGATGTAGGTCAAATGAAGGTCACCTTGGTGAAGGAGACTTAGAGGTCATTCGAAGGAGAAACGCAAATTAATATGGTTCATTTGCATATTATGGAAATATCGAATGCAAATTAGTATGGGTCATTTACATATCGTGATAATTTGCAAGTCAAATTTTAAAATGCAGATAAGTATGTCATGTGACCATTCAAACATCTTGAAATGAGATGATTTATCGATTGGTGAAGGGGTTGTAACGGAATACCTAATAGATCGAAAGTTTAACCCGTTCGGGTATAAAGCTGGGGTGTTGTATCGGCCGCAAAATTAAAAAGGCAGATAAGTATGTCATGTGACCATTCAAACATCTTGAAATGAGATGATTTATCATTTGGTGAAGGTGTTGTAGCTGAATACCTAATAGATCGAAAGTTTAACCCGTTCGGGTATAAAGCTGGGGTGTTGTATCGGCCGCAAAAGTAAAAATACAGGTAAGTAGGTAGTGTGACCCATCAAACTAATTGAAATTAATGGTACTATCGATTGGTGAAGGTGTTGTGAAGTAACATCTGATAGATTAAAAGTTTAACCTGTTCTGATATAAATAAGAATAATAAAGTAAAGGAATTCGTGTGACCCATTGAAATGAATAGTACTAACAATTTAGAATTAATCTTTCTAAAGTTGTTGCGTGATTTCGTTTGAATTAGATCCGATTTTTGAGAATGAAATTATTTACTAGTGTATCAAAGATCTTAATGTGCAATAATACATGTTGAATTTTTTTGAACTATTGATTTTAAGATACTATTTAGATTAAAAAAATCCAAAAACTTTTTTTTCTTTAAGATTAAGTGTTTGTGTATAGGGATATGGAGGGAAAAATTCAGGTCCGTGTGACCCAGTGAAATGAATAGTACTAACAATTGGGGATTCCTGATCCATTAATCTTTCTAAAGTTGTTGAGTGATTTCGTTTGAATTAGATCTAATTTTTAAGAAGGATATTATTTACTAATGTAACAAGGATCTTGATGTAAAATAATGCATGTTGAATTTTTGAACTATTGATTTTAAGATACTGTTTAGATTAAAAAAAACTTTTTTTCTTTAAGATTAATTGTTTGTGTTACAAATTACAATACAATTACAATTCAATTTATTGAAGTCTATGAGATGTACAGTTAACATTGATTAGTATGTTTTAGTTTCAGTCACTAACAACTGATTTATTAATTTGATACATACATTGCATGAATTTTTATTGAATTGTTACAGAGTACATGAATTTTTCAGTCTCTAACATTTGATTTTTATTAAATTGCAACAAAGAAAGAATATATGATTTTCTCCAACAACTGAATTTATTAAAATTTTACAAAGTGTACATGAATCAAGTAAAATAGAAATGTATTACAAAGTTTTTCTTCTTCTTTGTACAGTTTTTCTTGTTTTTTTGTTCGTATACGTCTTCTTCTTGTGACTGCCGGGAACAGCAAATTTGATTCGGCTGACAGGCACTCTCCCAAAGTTTATTATCAGTATTTCTAGCAATTTCATGTAGTCTATATAGGCAGGTCTTTGGGTGTTGTTTTCCATTCTTAATGTACAGATGGATTGAAAAATTTTTTTTAATAATTTACTATTATTCTTATTTTGGGTTCTTTATTTTCCTCTTTTTTTTCCTTTATTGATTTTTTGAAAATGTAAAGAATCAATTTTGATTGCAACATCGGACAAATGTGTTAACGATTGTGTGTCTGTCAGAGGAGTTTATCAGTATAGATTTAGAAAAAAACCCAGAGATTCCCGATTTTAATACGTTATCTTCACCTCACAGCAACCAGTGTTTGTAAACAAATATAACTTGCATCCAACGTGGTTGTGTTGATAAACATAGCCTTATGTGTTTTCTCTTCTCATCAAGAAAAATTCTTGCGATCGCCACTAAGAGCGCTGCGTTCTCCCTTATTCAAAACACTTTAATTTGAATCTTCACGACAATTGGTTCAATCGAACCAAGCAATTCATTGGTGGTTAGCAACGCAGTTTCTCCATAAGAAGCCGGGTTTGACAGGAGGCTCTCACTCACTGATGATGGCTCGCTAGCGAGCGGAAACTAGTTTGGTTTTTAATGTTTTAAATGTTTTAATTTTAAATTTTTAACTTAATTTTTTATACTTGTGTGTAGGCTATTTAGAACTTTATATACTTGTCTCTGATTTATTTTTGTTATCTTGATTTTTATGTTATTTTAACTTTGATTAAAGATAAATATTGTTTTTAGATTTTGAAATTAGTACAACACACAAAGAATTTTTGAGTATTTATAATATAATATAATATAAAAAAAAGTTACATGAATATTTTTTGGATTTTTTAGATTATCAAAAAAAAAATGTTGAATGAAAACATTGTTGTGTTGTTTTTTATTTTTCTCCAACATTATTGTCTATTTTAATTACAATAACAACTAAACTGGTGATCGAAAGGCTTCTTCAATTTTCATCTCCGATTCACGACAGTGTGTCAAAGCCATTAGTTTTGAAGTAGCCAATTCTACATTTTCTTGTGATAATTTAGTTCCCCTAGGTATTTCATTATACCAAAATGCTTCTTCTTGACGGCGAAAAGCGTATAGATCACGGGTTGGTGGACATAGTCTTGAGTTGTCAAGTCCATCTAGCAGTATTTTCATCTTCATATGTTTCACGATATAATTAACATAATAATAACATTGACATTCTTTTATTTTGATTTTTTTTACATTCGGATAATACACTCATGGACAAAAAAATTAGCGCACCAAGAAGGAGTCGTCAAAATGAAACGAAAATTTACATACGTAATGACTACTTTGATATAAGTAAATGATAAGAAAATCAAAGAAAAAGGATAATTTATTTCAGAGAAAAAGGCAAAAGAACGGAGGAGTTAATACTCCGTTGGACCTCCTCTAGCGCGAATGCACGATGCGATACGATCGGGCATTGAGTCATACAAGTTCTGTATGATGTCTTGAGACATTTCGTTCCATATTTGCTGTAACCTTGCCTCTAGTTCGTTCAAACTCGTGGGATGCCCAACTCGTCATCCCAAATGATCCCAGATATGCTCGATTGGAGACAAATCTGGGGATCGGGCAGGCCAAGGAAGGGTAGTAACAGTGCGGAGACAGTCTTGTGACACCCTTGCCGTATGAGGCCGAGCATTGTCTTGTTGAAAAATGGCTCCTGGGAGCTGTTGCATGAGTGGCAACACATGTGGTTGCAGGATTTCATGAACATACCGCTGGACTGTCATGGTGCCATAGAACAATACTAGGGGTGACCGTGTATTGTAGGCAATGGCACCCCATACCATCACACCAGCTGTGGGAGCGGTGTGTCGCTGTACAGCAAAGGCAGAATTGAAGCGTTCACCACGGGCTCTCCACACACGAACACGATTGTCATCACTGCCGAGATTGAATCTGGATTCGTCGCTAAAGACGACCTGGTTCCATTCCGCTGCAGTCCAGTTTCCTCGTGCGCGGCAAAACTCCAAACGGAGGCGTCGATGGGTGGGCGTCAAGGGCGGCACACGTAATGGGCGCTGCGATACCAACTGTCCTTCAGCCAGGCGCCTTTGTATGGTTCGAGAAGACACAGCGGCCCCTAGTGAAGGTGCTACCTGTGCCTGGATGGCGGCTGATGAAGCAGTTGGCTGTACGTGTGCATTTCTGACTATGTGGCGGTCTTCTCGACGACTGGTCTGTCGAGGGCGTCCTGAGCCTGGTCTTCGTGTACATGACATCTCTCGGGTCCACTGGTCCCAACACCTCCTCACAACACAATCAGAGCGGCCTAATTGATGAGCTACTCGCCTAGCTGACCACCCAGCTTCCATCATCCCGACGATTCTCCCTCTCTCAAACTGCGACAACTGCGTATACTGTCTTCGAACATGGCGTAATGGCATGTCTACCTCAGCTCTTCCTTTGTAAATGATTCAGCACACTCAAACAAGCTTTGCGTACCTGTTTTATACTCCACAGAGTACGATGTTCAACGCCCTCTACCGGCTATACGTAATGCTCAATCACGCTGCATTTCTAATCATTTGCATATCTCCCCGACATGTACCTTCATTGCAAGTTTCGTTACGATCCCGCAATTATTTCTTGGTGCGCTAATTTTTTTGTCCATGAATGTATTTATTGCACATCCTACAATAAAAAGTCGCTGGGATAGTTGATGGATGTATGCCATTAATTTGTGCTCCATGTAAGCGGAAATTCCCGTTTTTTTCTGAAATGAAAAATTTGACTAAGTTAAATTTATAAACTTATTCGATTGTAAAATAACTGTTCTTTAAAAATAATCTAACTTCACAAGAGCTAACGAAATTTCATAGAATTAACTGATCTTTAAAAATAATCAGACTGCACTACAACTCTAACGAATTGTAGAATTAAGTTAATACATCTCAATAACAATGTGTTTGAAATTAGCAAGAACTAAATCCGATAGGCTATTACCGAACATTTAAGCAAATTTCCAAATCATATTATTAATAGGGATTATATCAGATTTTTATTCTGTACTTGCTAATTTTCTTTGATTTGAGTGTATCAGCAAAACTTGGATTAATTGGAGTCAGACAGAGGTTCCCTTTCAACCATCTCATGATGATTCAAAACTCTGACTGTTCCAGGACTGGCACTAGAGAAAAAAATAAGTATATGGTATCATGGATATTCTGGTGTAGCGTATTAAATTACGTAATCTACATGTTCTATCATCTCTCTTGAGGTTGGCTTTAAAGGTATTATTCCTTTTGAATCTACTTTTTTTTGTAAGCACAAATTCCTCAAGTAAGATACAAACAGAAGAGCACTATTGTGTCTGTTTATTACACTTATTAGTTTTGGTAGATGGTTCACAAAATAATCATTGATTGCAGTGATATGCTACAGAATGTATCTAACTGTTGGTTCACAATTTCAAATGTGAGGAAAAACTAGGTAATGTTCAAAAACATGACTTCACATAAACAAATAAGAGAAAAAAAAAATAGATAACATAAATATAATGACAAAAAAGAAATAAACTAAAAAGCTGAAAACGAAAGAACAAGGAAATAAATCATAAAGAACTTTTCAACAAATAAATTTAAAGATAAAACGCAAGAAAAAAAAGAGGCTAAATAAGAAACCTAAAATTAAAACTAAAAATACAAATGAATAAATTAATAAAATAAAAACAGAAAAGAAATACAAAAACAAGAACTCAAAGAAATCAACTCAAAATAAACTATAAGCAATTAAAATAAACCAAAAATATACACAAATCAATGGGAATTTGCTAACACCCGTCAAATCTAAGTTGGACGAAATTCTCTTTGATTTGTAATTATTTTTATCGCTTTTATTTTATTTTTGTTTCGTTTTTGTTTTCTTGTTATAAATCCTTAATTTTAAGCCTTCTATTTGATTATTTTTCTTGTTATTTCTTTTTTTGATCTCTTTGTCTATTTAGTTTTGTCCCTTTTTTCTTGGTAAATTTTATGATATTAATATTTTCTTCTTATTTGTCTATGTGAATACATATTTTTACTTTATTCGGTGTGTTTGACTTATGGAATTTAAACAAGTTGTAAATAAGTAGTATATTCTTTAAAAAAAAATCTAAGAACAAAGAACATTTTTTCAAAGACATCGAAATCAATTTAATTCTATTTTGCTGGGAAGGTGAAAATCATACTCAGCTTATCCCGATTCCATTCTACATTTTTCACAGTATTTTTTCTTAAATCAACCAAAAATTAAGACAACTAAAATTATCATGTTTCCTATGATATAATATTTGCGATAATTATATTTATAAAATAAATTTCATTGAACAAAAAACCACAATTAAAATTACTACAAAATTAAATTCCGTCTTTAATATTTTTAAAATGTATATCAATACCTTTCTGTCGTAGTACTGGGACACATTTGATTGTTTTTTTCTCTTGCTTTTGTACTGCTTCAGGTAACAAATGGAGCTTTGAAAATGTTCGTAAATGCAGACATCGAAGTGATTACTACACAGGAATTTCTGCTTTCCCAAAGAAGCCTTCAGTGGATATTGTTCTGCCCAGTGACGTATTTACACTAGGGCTAAACGGGCTGCAGCCCAGGGCGGCAACTTAAAGGGAGCGGCAAAAAAAATAGGAAAAAACAAAAATCCTATACTGTTCAAATATTAATATTCAAAAATATTAAGTGTCATATTACAGCAGAAAATGAGGGAAACATAAAAAGAAACAGACATTTCCTGGCTTTTTGGTGTGTCTATCCAATATATGCGAACAGAGCGTATTTTTGTCTTTGAGTGTATATCCCAGGAAATCGGTGATGACTGTGGCGGTAGGTTTGAAGTGGAAGGGGGTAGACGTTGCATTGGAGTGCTCAGGGGTGGGAGGCGGCAGGGGACTTATTATTTTCCTGTGAGCTGAGCGCTAAAAACGTCATTGTCTTTTAGAAAATGGATTGTTTTGGACGTTTTGGTTACAACGTCTGCATCGCTTGGCTTATGAAATGTAATCGTCCATGTTTTTTTTTTTTTTTTTTTAAAGTCCCATACTGTGTATTTTTAAAATTTTATTATTCAGTGTCAGTGTCCTGTGTTCATTTAGGCAATCGCAGAGTGGAATTTAAATGTAGTCTGTCTTTTCTACTCTTCTTTCATGTAAGAAAACAGGCGTCGGAACGAGGGGGGGGGGGGGAGTAGAGACTATATTTCGCCCCCCATCCCCAATCAAAAAAAGGAAAATATATGGTTTGAGTAAGTAAGGTTTTGGCTTCGTCTACGCATAATATGTGTACATAAAAGTATATATTCAATTCTTATGTCTCTATACAAATAATGCAGTATAAAGACAATGCTATTTTGGAATAAAAATAAATACCGTTATTATTCTGTTTGGATTTTTATAATAATCCCAAACAATTAAATTTTGTGGTCATTCATCCTAACAAATTGTCACGGTCCCTCTTTGTAGGGCGGGAGGCGGCTTTTTTATTTGAACCAGGTAAAAATCTTTCTTTCCAACTCGATTCCCTATTAGCATTGATCGAATCTCCTACAAATTGGGTTACCCTTTGAAGCACCGCAAAGATACAGTGACTTTTTGGAAAAGGCGACCCTTCCTTTTAATTAACACTGATGTGAGAATTTTAGGAGAATTGGGGTTGAAATAAGCCTCTACCTTACGATTTCTTATTCATTTCGAGTTTTCACCTGAAGAACATCGTTTCACTAGCAGCAGCAGAGTTTTTATCATTTTCTGCTGAGCAGAAAAATTTATTTCAGAGGTACGTTTGAAAATATTTACTATTATTATTATTATTATTATTATTATTATTATATAACTACAGTTCCAATTAGTAATATATTATCTTCACCAAAGATGAATTAGTAATATGAAAAACGATGTAAATAATACGAAAATGCATGGTGTCCAGTTAAAAAATTTTGTACTAACAAATAGTTTGACTAAATTAAATATTTAGATATAAAAAAAAAATAATTGAGGAAATACAATAAGATACTTGAGGAAATCTGAATAAAGAAAATTCAAAATTTTGAAATCGGTCACTAAAACCATAGGCACTTTACTTGATATTCGGCACCGTTTAACAAAAGACAAATCGAACAAGAACAAACCTTGGCGTCTATTTATTAATCAAAATAATAATTAAAAAAATCCTAATTTGGCGATGCGAGTTTTGCTTTTTTTTTTACTGAAGATCTCATTAATTTATACCAGTTCTTGACTTCTCTGTTCATTGAAGCAACTTATTCTATTTGAAAAGATGCAAAACATCAGTGTATAACAAGACGTTCGAAAGAAATCACAGCCCACTTTCTTTAAAATATCATTTCTTTAAGTTGCTTTTATTTTATTATTTATTTTATATTTTTTGGAAGTCTGAAAACGACAAATCGAAAAGCTTTCAATAACACATTAAATTCTATTGTTTACTGAATGCATACAGTACAAATTTACAGTACAATAAATGATATTAATTAGATACTGAATATCTCAGAATTTTTTAAAAAGGAATTAATACAGTGATTCGAAAGTAGGTTTATCCCTCCCCCAAATCGTAAAAATGTCCCGACGTCTCTGTAGAAAATATTATAATTAATTATTTTTCTTGGTTGTTTGTACTAGTAACTGTAGCAACTACA
>JAFIDM010066812.1:0-10357 GCA_023159025.1 Thereuonema tuberculata
CATTTCAAAAGATCGATTAAGAAATTTTATTACAATGACATCCCTTCCCTTAAAAAAGATAAGAGGTTTGTTTCTGTTGATTTTCACGCTACCTTATTCCCAAAATTGAATAAAATATGCAAACAAGTAGGTTTACATCTTACCAGTCCTGCTCGTAGCACTATTCAACAAACTTTGAACACCCTGCGACATGTTTCAACAAAAATTGAAAACATCAAGGGAGCGATCTATGGATTACAGTGCATCAACAATAGCTGCATCTATGTAGGAGAATCCGGTACAGACGTTCTGGATCGGGTCGCGGACCACCGTAGGGCCATCACTAATAGGAACAACGATTACCTTTCCTACCAGCACTCCGTTACATTTAGACAACATATCGATATCGTTCATTCCATCATTCTTGGAAAATGTGAGCAACTTTTCAAAAGAAGATGTATTGAATCTTATTTCATCACAACAATGATCGAAGCCTACAATGATCGCCTCTCAGTGCCACACATAGCTGACTATGGTTTCAAAAAAAAAAAAAAAATTTCAAAAAAAAAAAAAAAAATCTCAAACATGTCTTGAGATAAACCACCAATAATTTTTAACAGGATTTTTATTGTACATATTTTTAATTTTACTCTTTTTATTTTTTATTTTTTAATTTCAGAGTTCCATTGGAGATTGAATTCCTTTTCTGCTGGATCCGAAAAGCTTAATGTTAAGAATCAACATGTGGAACTGTTTACATCTTTAGTTCAAATTCTGTCCACAAGGTTCCCCAAGCTTCCATGATGTATGCTAATGAGATGTCAGCACCCCGCTACAGGGACGCAAGGACCACATTGCTGTTTCATTGGTTTATTGTTTTGTATAATCGTTATAAAAACCGACTTTTCTTTTGTATTAATCACTTGAAAATAGTTACGGTTCATAAGTAACTGAAACCTTGGTCGTGTGTATCGTTATTGTATTAAACAAGTTAGTAAATTATTCAGGTGTACAGGCTTTGATATTGATTTAATAATTATGAACAGTACATGTAAAAACCTTAATTTATATTTAAAAACAATTTTCATCAGATAGTTTTGAAAAATGTTTAAACTATCAAAAAGTATTTGTTTGTTTTGAGATTACCTTAACAATTTAAATTTTAACGCCTTAAATTAAGCGAAAGCTCGATACAAATAATGATAAATTAAAAATTTCTATAAAATATCAGATGTTAAGAAATGAGGAAGAAAATACAAAGTTTTCTGTAGAACGATTAACAAACTTCATTTTAAGTTAAAAGAAATTATCAGAAGGTTTTTTGGTTCAGGCTACTTCCGGTTTAGGAGTGGCAGGAAAATTATGGCAGTTAGACAAAATCTCGCATGTAATTACTGAATCAATTATTTTGAGAACGAATATGATATCCATTGTGGCCACTTATCAGAGTTGTTCAAATAGTGCAAAATGGGGTCTAGATTTACTAAATGAACTTAATGCAGGCTGCATTTGAAATTGTTCTTGACCTTTAAATTACAACGACTTTGAATAAACTAGTTGTTGCGACAATCTATAGTACTGTCTCTCCTAACTTCTGTGTAGGTGTTGGATAGATTGAAATTGATTTTGTTTTTATGAAAAAACATGAATTGACATTTATTTTTTGCATTTAAAGATTCTGTAATGATGTAAGGATTTAGTAAAACCAAGTATTTTCAAGATAAAATTATTTTAAAAATTAAATCGTATATTGTTAAAAACATAAAGCAGTTTTTAAATATATTCGTGCTCAACAGTAAAAAAACGAACGTCTAGTATTGTGATATTTTGAATTATCTCAAATTCCTTATTCTAATCATCATCTTATTACACTTAATAGAGAAATAAAGAGAATAATATATATACCGTATTGGCCCGAATATAGCACGACCTCGAATATAACATGACCACCAATTTTTTGAAATTATTTCAAGGAAAATTAAAAATATCTGGGAGCGGGGGAGTCTATGTAGAACTTCTGTATATTCTGTGATGCGTGGTGTTCATTCGTACATAACCCCTATCCCATTGCATGCCAAGTTCGAATCTAGCATTTTGGACATAATTTTTTTTTTTTTTTTTTTGGTTGAAATCATCATAATCCCTTAAATTTAATCGCTGGGAGCTGAAAC
Organism: Thereuonema tuberculata; assembly: GCA_023159025.1. Taxonomy (NCBI): domain Eukaryota; kingdom Metazoa; phylum Arthropoda; class Chilopoda; order Scutigeromorpha; family Scutigeridae; genus Thereuonema; species Thereuonema tuberculata. The sequence continues at coordinate 2,151 of JAFIDM010066812.1, forward strand.
CACTCGCGCACTCAGTCACGGTGCAGTTTAACTTTACGCACACTAATTACTACTACTTCGTTCCCATATCTATTGTAAGTCACATAGATCCGAAAATCGGACGGCGGATCTAAAAATCGGACGTATTCTATTTCACTTAAGGGTTTCCTTAAGACGAAGATTCATTTCGGAGAATTCACTGTATTTCAAACAACGGCTTCTGTGTCTTTGTACTTTTCTTCTTAAATAAAAGTAGCGTTCAGGTTTCTTTAAGACGAATATTCATTTCGGAGAATGAAAATAAATGAAAATAATATTAAAATAAAATGACTGTCCACTTAAGAAACCAACCCCTTAAGTGAAATAGAATACGTCCGATTTTCGGATCCCTGTGCAATAAGCTTAACACTTTAGGTATTTAGTGGTATGAAGCAAAATATATGAATATATCAAATAAATTTAATTATTTAAAATGATAGGGGAAATCTCGCATGAAAGGGAGGGGGTGTCCCAGCACATCATACCAATCTCACCAAGGGGGAGGGGGGTCAGAATGTTTTTAAAAAAACACCTTACTTAATTAATGGACGCCATCTTGTATGAAACTCATGATGCGTTCTCCCATTTCAAAATAACACCTTTTTTTTCCCTCTATCAGCAAACAGGTTGACTGCGGGTGTGTTACAGGAATTCCAGACCCTTGGCGGATTTTAGGGATTTTTTCCAAGCTAAATTCTCCTCCAGATTGGATCCTAGGGTCTACCCAGCGTCTATAGAATTGGTTCCGGGTTTATAGGCGCACGAGCGTTGGGCTGACCACCGGATCTCATTTGGGTACTCAGTCAATGAAACGTTGTAGCCTTACCTCCATTGACCCATGACCCAGCATTTGCTCGGGTGGGAAACATCTACCTGGGATACTTTTATCTACCGAACAATAAACGCCCAATTTAATACATCATTTGCCTGCAAATTGCTATACATGGCAGGGGCATATATAGGATTTTATTTCATGGGGAGGCAACTTAGGGAACTGCCCTGAAACAACCAAACACAACTTCGGTTTCGGAATTTCGGGAGGGGATTCTTTCTCTTTAACTTGCTATTGAACCAATAAAGCAAATACGAAAAAAAACCAAGATAATTAATGCTTTTGTCAAAAGCAATGCGGCCCCATAATATGCACAATTTCATAAAAAAAACGTAGAGTGAACCTGACCAGCGGTTACAATGAACCTAACGGACCCTTACAGCAAAACGGAAGTTGAGTGGACAAAAGTGATCGCTTCCGATAAAGAGGAAAACGGCGATAGATGTTCCCCCAATATCGACCCTTCTGAACACATAGATGGTGGTCACGTTTTTGCCTGACAAACGGTTGCTGAGATACCATAAAAGAAAAATGTATTGATACTTAAAAGAAAATAAGAAACGCACATAACTAGAAAAAAAAAGACAAACAAACAAACAAAAATTCACTGAGCTAACTGAATTAGCTCAGTGAATTTTTGTTTGTTGGTTTATCGTTTTTATAGTTATGTGCGTTTCTTATGTTCTTTTATATAATAATCTTGTCACACACGTTAAATTTGATTTGATAATAATGTATTGAAGCACCAACTTTTGACCCCTGCATATTCGGTCAGGGAGTGGTCCTAAAGGTCTGATTTTTTGGATGTGGTCACCTACTGTTTGATGCTGAACACAGTGTTGAAAGTTTCATTCTAATATCTCTAACCGTTTGGCCACTACAGTGTGTGACATCCAGCAAGCATAAAAGCAAGAGTGGTCCCTTATGTTTTACAGGCAAGCTAGAGACCGTTAAAAAGAACTAATCTACACATTTTGAGATATATGGGAGCGGGGGAGGCTTTAAGGACCCTCTGTATACGCTTGTTATGCATGGTGTTCATTGGTAGATAACCCCTATACCATAGCTTGCGAAACGCGAATCTAGCTTTTTGGACCTGATTTTGTTTTTTTGGTTGAAACCATCATCATCCCTTTCATTCCAAAATCCTGAGGATGCCTCTGATAGAGCTTTTAATCTATTGTTTTAATTTATTTATACACACTATTTGGTTTAGGCGCTAGACTGGGGTGGTCTAATTGGAAAGACTTTTCCAAAATTATTTCTCCTCCAGACAGGCTTTAGGGTTCACCCAGCCCTCTATCAAATGGGTACCGACTTTCTTACTCAGGGCTTAAAAGCAGACGATCCAACCTCAATTAGTCCCGTTGGTTGCGAGTCGCTGGGAGCCTAAACCTCTCTCTAACCCCAGTTGCTGTTTAACTTAACACAATTTATTACTACTTCGTTCGCACATGAATTGTAAGTCTTACTTCCCTAGTACGTATCCTCCTTTTGAACCTCTGGATGAATCTTCTTGAAACTGGGAGTGTATATTTATGAACAAGAGACTATCCAACTTTTCTATTTAATTATTCCATGAGGGTGCTTAGGGAGAAATTAGAGAGAGAAGACAATTCTATATTTAATTCTCCGAGAAATATCTACAGAAATTAAATAATTTATTTCTTTCAATGTATTAAATAATGAATATTAATCTTCTTATCAATAGTCTTAATAAATTCACTAACATTAAGGATAGGATTAAAATTGTAATCACACACCTTATGATAATGAGGAGTTAATTTGCCTTTTTTTTTGATTTTTCAGAAAAAAAGAAATCTACTAGTTGTATAGAATAGTAAATATTATAATTTACGAAGAAAATCTTATTTTCATCAATTAAAACAAAAGAACAAAAAAGATTTAACGTGCCTAGATTACCATAAAAAAAGACAAAAGAAAGTTAAATCTTCTTTTGTTTACATTATTTATTGAGAAAGGTTTCTTGGAATGTCTTATTTAAATTCCTTTGGTGACTGGAGTTTCACAGGCCGGGAATTTGAAGCTCCTTTGTTGATAATGATAGGCATTATCCATATATGTTTATAAAAAAACGAGTTGCAACCCGTGAAATACTCATGGAACTAAAACAAATACTACATTTTTGAAATACCATGATTGAAAAAGATTGAAAAAGATGTTCTAAGCTCATTTTTTAAAAGGAATAAAATGTATTAACCCTGCTATACAGTGGTATAGCAATTACATAGCGCCACAGCACTGACCGAAAGACCATCGTTATACGATTCTTGATGTTTTAATATCAACATGCTTTCCTGGCACTTTCGGCGAAATAAGTTAATCTCCTGCCATAAAATAATAAACTCTTCCAAATTGAGCCTATGAGATATCGCCCCACAATGCCTTACAGGGGCGTAGGAATTATTTCTACTTCATTTTTTTTTTTTTTATTCACTGAATGAATAGATGCAAAAGTTTATAATAATTTCTGTATATTTAAGTATTCTTTTTCTGCTTGTTTTTGAATTAACATTTTTAGATTGATTTAAAATAATTAAAGATTATTTTTTTTTTGTATAAAATTTTCAGCAAAAATTGAACAACGCCCCAACATTAAATCAACTAATTTTTCTTTTCAAAAAGACATTTATTAGTTCTACTAAGTTTATTTTATTCTTGGCCAATACTTCCCATTTCTTATTCCTATGGGATTTCCTTTTTTGTCGTTTTTTTTTTTTAAATAGGGCTGGTGCGCACGATTTGAGGAAAACTAGACTTGAATTTTTTTTTTTTTTTTTACAACCTAGTGATTAAATTGCCAATTGCTTTATCTCTGTTTTTCTCAAGATAAAATTTTTTATGTTTTTGTTTCTTTCACAGCCTTGTTTTATTAAAAATAACCCTGTTTTTATTTTCTTTTTCCTGTCATTTTTTTGCTGTAAATATTATAATAAATACAGAAAAGCACAAGTGCAGTTTTTCTTTATTTTAACGTTATATTTACAAATTTCCCGTAGAAGGTCGATTATCCGAACTAATTAATTAGTACCAATGTTATTCGGTTAACAAATAGCTCTGAATAATCGACCGTTATAAAAGAATTTTCAATGTTATTAGATTCAATTGTTTGTACGTAAGATTATTGCTACATTAGGTTATTGTAGAAAAAGTTATTGTATTTTGAAATACGAAATATTATAAAAAATAATTGGCTTAAAAATTGGTTTGTAAATAATAATCACAAATTATTTGAAGACACTTAAAAAAACAAACATGTGAATATAATTTTGTGCTAAAGCATAAATTTAAGGGCGATCCACAATAACAAGAACATTTAAAATAATAATTAAAAAAGGAAGTACGTTAACGTAATTAAAAATAAAAAAAAAAGTTAGGAAAATAAGAAAAAAGAAACCTACGCGGACATTGAAAAAAACAAAAGTATTAAGAAAAGAAAAAAAAATAAGTTGAATATACAGATTCGAACCGACAACCTTCGGTACATAAGATAGAGAACAAAACCATCAAGCTATAGCGCACAACTGAAATGAGATCGTTACATTTAAGCTAATAGGGGAAATACAATGAAAACAATGCGAAATATCTGGAACATTGAGGGATAGGAGGGGGGGGGCGTTGGCCCCTGAAAATACCCTATTCCTGCAGTGTTTGGGCCTCTGAAAACGATGGTGAAATCGTTGTCGATCCGACTTTTCGTTCGGGAGCTTTTAGTGGCTATAATGACTACTATCTGGAACATGGGAGAGCGTTGGACCTGTTGATAATACCCCATTTTTAAAGCGTTTGTCGATCCGACCTTCCGTTCGGGAGTTGTTAGGGATGAACAGACAGACACGGACGGATGCACAGGACAAACGCAATAACTACAGATTTTGATCGCTATCACAATAACTCCCAAATGGGTCGATACCAATTGGAAACTGTTAATATTTATATTCTTAGACTGGACTTCTATTAATGATTAATGCGGAAATTAATTGTTTCATGCTTATGTTTGTTTCTTTAATACACAGTATATTCGGAATTGGGATTAGATGTGGGCGAGGAAGGCAGTTGCCTAGGGAGCAGTATCCAGAAGTCCACAATAAGGTCTTAAATGTTTACAATCTTAAACCATTTTGTTAATTTTTAATTGTATTCAGAAATTTTATTTTTATAAATGAAATATAAAAACACACAAATAAATTAAAAATAAAATTTATAAATAAATGAAGGCTTTCAAATCTACCGGAGATTCATCATCAGCATGAAATTTCTAACGAAGGTTCTGTCTTACATACATTTATTTTTTAACTTAAACCAATCAAATACAAGCGATAGAATATTGGATGACGATTGGATTATTATCAAACTTATAGAAAATTCTCCATATCTACACGTTAACTTTCAGAAATCCTTTATTCGTGATATTTCGCAAATTTTATTCAAATCTGCTTCTTCGGACGTTTAAAAAACTCCTTCTCTAATACACAGAATATATAACAATAATACGGCTTACAAAGGTATAGTACATGTAGAAAGCCAAGTGTAATACATCCAAAATGTTATAATATTATTGAGATACAATAAGATTGATGGGAACAAAAACAATGGGAAAGACTACCTCATTATTATTGATTATTGATGATAATTTTTTTTTTTTTTCAAAATGTTACAACCTGATTAAAATACAATAACTTCTTTACTAATATTTTTTGTTTTAGAGGAATTTATCAGTGTTTCTAATGCTTTTTTTAAATTTGTGTAATGTGCAACTGTTAACCTTTAGAAATTTGTCTTTATTTATGCAGGGGAAGGTGTTGATGATACATGATTCTATTCTGAACCTATCTTTTTCTTCGTCAATTTTGAATAGAATGCTGACTATGGGGTCGGGATTGTGTTGTGTTCGCAGACAGTGGTCTCCCCAGTCTGATATTCCTGGGTGGTTGTTAATGAAGGCTTGTACGTGTTCATGCACCCTTTCTTTTAGAGTGCGGCCCGTACTTCCAAAATACACAGAACTGCAATCCCGACATTTTAATTTATATATGACACCCATGGTGTGCATGAAATTGTGGTTGGTGTCGTTCTTGTTTTTCTTGATTAATTGGTTATTTTTGTATTTTACTATCTTAATATCGTTGGCTCTACATAATTCTTTGAAGGATTTGTGTATCTGAGTGCCCAGGGGTAATTTAATGATTTTGTTGAAGTTTGTGTTTTGTTTGTTTTTGTTTTGTCTGTATTTGAAGAAAATTTTGATTGATTTTGAGATGAATTCGGGAGGATATTCATTTATTTCAAATTTGAGTCTCATCTCATTTATTTTGCTGTGCCATAATTTTTTGTTTTCTGTGTTTTCAGTGATTCTTTTGAGGTAATTATGTATTAATGCTCTTTTGGTTTTGATATCGTGTTCAGAGTGGAAGTTTAATACGTGTTTGCTTTTTAGTTCTTTTTCATAGTGTTCGTAAGTTATTTTGTTGTTAATATTAGTTAATTTAAGGTCCAGGAATGTTATTGAATTGTCTTTCTCTTCTTCCATGGTGAAACTTAGTTGAGGGTGAATTTTATTAACAAATTGATGAAATTTGCCGAATTGTCTTTGGGTTCCATTCCATAGGATGAGGATATCATCTGCGTATCTTAAATATTTATAATGAATTTTGTTCCATTTTAATATGAATTGTTTTTCTAACCAATTCATGTAAAGATTGCACATGGTTCCTGATATGGGGCTACCCATGGGAAAACCTTGTATCTGTTTGTAGATTTTGTCTTTAAATTTGAAAAAACAATTGTCACATACAGTGGCGGACTTACCATTAGGCACACTAGGCACGTGCCTAGGGGCGCAACCTTTGAGGGGCGGCAGCCAGAAGAAGTTTTTTTTTTTACCGATAAATTATGAAAAATTATAAAAACTGATGCTGTAGTTAAAGAAACAGTGGAGAATGTTTGTTTTTGTATTGGATCCGATTCCGAAACTAACAGTGATAGTGACAATGATACTGGCAATGATGATGATGATGTGGAGTAAATTCATCAGTGGGATTCTGATGAAGCGAATGTTTGTCTATTTAAGTATATTGAGGACATTGATTGATGAAAACATTTATTTTTGGGAAAAAGTCACGAACTAGTGTTTGTAATTTCGTTAAAAACAGTTACGATCTTTCATTATTAAAAATTTAAATCGTCACCTGCAATATTGTTCATTAGTTTTGATTATTCTAACAATTTTATTTTGGTGTTTTGATTGACTATTATTATTACAAACAATATTATATTCTTTTAGTTTTGTTTTCATTTCCATTATATCAAAGCTTGCAGTTGTAATTCATGCATTTATTATTATTATTATTATTATTATTATTATGTTTGTATGTTTCAAACCTTGGGTTTTCCCAGCAAAAACAATATGGCGAGTCAAGGACCAAAGCACATACTGCCAAGTGAAAGACGTGTGCGAGAATGATTAGGGATGTGTGGTTGTGTCCATAAATTTCCTAACTATGCGTGTAGTGTTGAGTACCACAGCCTTCTGCAGTTGTGCATAAGTGTTTTTGTGAAGTCCTAGTGTGCTGAGACTGTGGTATGAGGCACCAGACCAATGGCAGACAGAACGATGGGTACAACACATACTCGATCCTGCCTCCACTGCTTCTGGAGCTCGTGTGCTAGATCTGTGTATTTACTGATCTTGTCTGCGTGAATTTTCTGTATGTTCTTGCTGATAGGCACTGCAATATCAATTAGATAGTCTGTTTGTTGACCTTATCAACAAGTGTGATGTCAGGTCTGTTGTGATGTATGGTTTTGTCTGTGTGAATGGGGCGGTCAAAGTATAGTTTATATGAGGGTGACTCTAATACGCTTTGTGGTATCTACTTGTAGTACGGGACCGTGCTCTTAATAAGTGAATGTTTGTGTGCTAGTTGTTGATGAACGATCGACGCTACCTGATTATGTCGGTGGAGGTAGTCTGTTTGAGAGAGAAGGGGACAGCCTGATATTACGTGTCGATCGTCTCATGCGTAGTGTGGCATTTCCTGCATTTGTCGTCAAGTGTGTTTGCATCGTGCAGAATGTGTTTCTTGTAGTTGCGTGTGGAGATGACTTGGTCCTGTATTGCGATCATGAACCCTTCGGTCTCCCCAAACAGCTCACCACTCGTCAGCCATCTGTTCGACGCTTCCATGTCGACATGAGGCTGGCTGAGTTCGTGATGATGTCTGCCATGGAGTTCCTTACGAGCCCATGATTCACGCAGCTGCTGAGTGTGGGTGTCAGGGGTGGTGAGGGTTGGAGAAGAGTTTTCGAGGTTCAGGGGTGTGAGGTGTGTGTCAGC
>JAFIDM010066813.1:0-10356 GCA_023159025.1 Thereuonema tuberculata
TATGTGCTTTGGTCCTTGACCCGCCATATTGTTTTTGCTGGGGAAACTCAAGGTTTGAAACATGCAAACAAAATAATAATAATATATAAATATATATAAACATGAATTTTATTTTCTTTAATACAATATTGAAGTCCTATTAGGATCTCCCATAAAGAGATCCTATCAACAGGTGCTTAGATTATGTTAATACAAATTATTTAATTACATAAAATAACAGTATATAAAAAAATTACAAAAATTAATCACACAGAAAATTACAGATTTAAAGTCATTGTTTTATTACTAAAGAAATACAAAAAAAAAAAAAATAACTTCTGAAATTAAAAATAAAATATTAATCTATTTAATATGTTTTACGAGCCATTTAATAATAATAATAATAACAATAATAATATTTTTTTTATTTGACTATGATTTTTAAATACAAAAGTTACAGTCCCGTTAGGAATGACAAATCCCTATCAACAGGTTCTGAATATAGGTATACTACAATTGTTTAATTAATTTTAAATACAGTGTTAATACAGTATTAAAAAACATTAAAAGACTTACACCACTGTATATACTTTTCAAGTGATTTTTTTTGTCAAGTAGATAGCTAAGTGCTAATTTTCTAAAATTTTATATTAGGCAGTAACATAATTTAAAAGTTAAAATAATTTTCTGATTTAATTCTATATATATATTTGTACTTATGTATATTAAAGTTATCTATGTTTAAAATTCCAAACAAATACAAAATTCGTCAACATGCCTTCAATATTTCGTCCTATTTTCGTCCTATTATCTTATTAATGGAACATTAACTTTAAATGGAACATTTTGTTAAACCAATTAAGATTAGTGAAGAAAAAAATCTTAAAGCTACAGTATGAAGAATTACAATATAATAGAGAAATAAAATCTTCTGTTTCATGTGAAGATTATGAAGGAATAATGAAAAGTGACTGGTTAATATACAAAAAGAAAAAACAATTTTTGGAAGAAAAAAAGAAAGATAAATTCAAGAAAAGATTAATAGAAGAAGATAATTTTAGATATGAGAAATATTGTAGTAAATCTAATTATGTTGTAAATATTAGTAAAAGACATCTGCAGAAAAAAGATATTATAGCTTTAAACAAAGGGATGGACTTTAATATGAAATGTAATTTTAATACAAATAAGGTTTTAACTAAAGTTGAGAAAAAAATGTTCCTCATAAAAAACAAGAAAGAAATATTTTTCCAGATTTATAATGACTTAGAAGATAAGGAAAATACAAAACCTAATATTTCAAAAAGAGATGTAAATAGCATTAAAAATTTGGTGAATGATGAAAGTATAAAAATTGCTAACTCAGACAAAGGGAATGTTTTAGAAATCATGGATAAGAAAGAATTTAATCAAAAAGCTATAGACATGTTAAATACAGAGAATTTCTCAGAAGTAGAGGAAGATATAACTTTCCAGTTATATAAGAAAGTTAAGAAAGAAGTTCAGGATATGAGAAAGAAAAAAGCTATAAATTGGTATCAATATAAAGACATAATCAGAAACAGGACGATAGTACCAACATTTGAGTCTAGAATAAAGGTACACAAAAAAGATTTTCCAGTCAGGCTGGTTATTAATTCCTACAGGTCTCCGTTACAAAACCTCGGAAAATACCTTAATTCAATACTAAATAACAAGAAATTTGACAATCCTGAATTTATAATAAAGAACACACAAGGCATTATTGACACTATTAAGGAATATAGAAATAATAATAAAAATAAGAAAGTTAGATTGTATACTCTTGACATTGAAGCTATGTATACGAGCATCCCGATTAATGAAGCATTGAAAATAGTTATTTCTAAATATGATGATGAGTTGGAAGCAAAATTCAAATTGGATAAAGAGTTTTTTTTAAGTTTATTGAAGCTAATATGTAAAAATAGCTATTTGAAATTTATTAACAAAATGTACATACAAAACAAAGGTTTCCCGATGGGCAGTCCCATTTCGGGAACAATATGTAATTTGTTTATGAATTGGGTTGAGTTTAATTATATTTCGAAATGGACGGAGGCTAAATTTGTATATAAAAGATATGTTGATGATATTATGATCATATGGGAAGGGACTAGGAGACAGTTTGTAAGGTTCTTGAATTATATAAATGATTATCACAGAGACATAAAGTTCAAGATGGAGGAAGAAGTTGAAGGGAAAATAAACTTTATGGACATTACTATTAGGAATGAAAATTCAAATTTGACGTTTGAACATTTTAGAAAATCTTACCAAAGTGCACATGTTTTAAATTTTATGTCGAATCATCAGAATTCAACAAAAAAAAGCCATTATAAAAGGATATCTAAGAAGAATAACGGATTACACTGAAGAAAAAAAGTTATGGAAAAACAAGATTAAAGATCTAAAAGATAAGCTCATCATGAATGAATACCCAACAGAATTCATTGATTCAGTTTTCAAAGAATTTTTCAAAGAAAGAATATCTCACAAAAGTAATAAAGTCTCTAATAAAGACGAGTATAAGAAGTGCATTACTTCACCAATTGGTTTGAATATCCGCAAACATGTAAAAGAAGCCTGTAAAGAAAACAGTATAAATTTAATTTATTATAAGGATAATGAATTATTCAAGAATACTAAGAAAAAAGATGAAAATTCTTTAAAAAACATGGGTGTAGTATACGCCTTGGTGTGTAGGGATTGTGGGGGTATATACATAGGAAGTACAGGTAGAACGGTTAGGGAACGAGTGGATGAGCACGTCCGTGCCTACCGGAGCGGAACTAGGAAAATTTCAGATTGGGCGGATCATTGTCTGGATAATGATCACAATCCAGACCCTGTAGTTCATCTAATTTATTACGTCACAGATGAATATAAAAGATTCGCTTTGGAATCTTGTTTAATAAATTGTTGTATATGTTTAAATAAGAACAAATCACTTAGAGTTAATAAGGTATCTTTAAATATATTTAGGAAATCATTAATAAAAAACAAAAGATTAAAAAGAATTTTAAAGATTAGTTAAAAAAAGTTCACATGTTTATTCACAAATATTTATTTATATGTTGTACTTATTTTTAGTTATCAATTTTAAAATTAATTGTTTATTTGTTTTCAGTTGTTTATGATTATATTTGATTTCAATTGTTTAATTTACAATGTAAGATCTCGCATATGAGAATTTGCTATAATTTGTATTGTTAGGAATGAGAAAAAAGGATTTTTCTCTTTCCTTTTATGTTTCATATTTTGTATTTTTCGTTATTTAAGTTTTAAACATATGGATCTTGAGAAAGTCCTTGAAAAATAGGACGAAATATTGAAGGCACGTTGATGAAGTTTGTATTTGTTTGGAATTTTAAATGATAATGAAGATAAAGATATGGTTCTTTACCTATGTTTAGCTTATTTTTGTCCAGTAAAGTAAGGACTAGTAACAATAAATATTAAGGACATTGGAAGTAAATTGAACAAAATAATTGAATGAGATATTACATACTGGATTTACAATTACAATGAAAACAATTGAACAATAGAAATTCTTTCTAATTACATTTTATCAGCAACTTTTTTAATAGTTTCTTCGCATTGGATATTCTTCTATTTTATAAATATATATATATATATATATATATATATATATATAGCCGGACAGCTATCTGAAATTTAAAATCCCAATACAAATTTCAGAAAACTGTTTGCCTTATCTGCGAAAGTACGGCCAAACTACTTCACTTCATCACCGGCACCTGGTGTTAAATTTTGGAACTAAAATTTAGAAGACACAAAAACGCAATATCTAAAGAAATTTGCTCTTTTTTATTGTATATTCTTTTTTAGATTTTTTAAAAATTTTATATCTTTTTTTAATTTATTTTATATTATATATTTTTTTGCTTTTTCATGCTTTTTTATATATATATTAAAAATTAAAAAAAAAATTGATGACAGTCAGATCAAATTCAAAACTTCCTTAAATAAAGGATTTAATCTTGAATTGTCATAAGATAACTTAAATGATTATAAATCAACAAATCCTATCTTGAAGAATTAAAATGATTAAATAAAATTATAAATATATTTAAATTTGAAATTTAAATTTTTTCTGAAATTGTAAAATATATGTATTTAAAACTTTATTTGGAAAATTATTATTTATAAATTCATTAATAATTACAGCAGATTTTGAAAACTTATTTACAAATATACCTTTAGATTCTTTATTACAACAAATAAAATTTTTAATTTTAGAATTTAATATAACCAGTTTATTTAATTTTTCTATTAAAAAATTTCTTAATTTTCTTCAATTTAATTTATACAATAATTATATTGAATTTGATGATGAAATATATTCCCAAAACAAAGGTATTGGAATGGAGGTAAATTATAGTAGCATTCTTGCTAATTTATTTTTATTGGCTTACGAATATCAATTTTGTATTAATTCCCCTTTCCAATTTAAAATTTATAGATATATAGATGATTTGATTATTTTTAATACAAATTTTACAATTGATTATATAGAAGACAAAATTTATAAAAATATTATTAACTTTCAATAAACTAATAATAATTCTGATTTTGTTTTTTTAGATTTACGATTATATTATCATCAACAAATTCCATATATTAAACTATTTAATAAAACATTTTTATTTCCATTTAAAATTAATAGATTTCATAAATTTACAAATAATGTGAGTTTAAATTTATTTAAAAATATTTTCATACAAGAAGTCAAAAGATATCTTGATATTAATTCTAAATTAGAAGATTTTTTTACATAATTTAAATTATCTTATTAATGAATTTATAAATAATACTTTTCCAAATAAAGTTTTAAATACATATATTTTACAATTTCAGAAAAAATTTAAATTACAAATTTCTAAAAAATATAAAGTTAAATATATTCATAATTTTATTTAATCATTTTAATTCTTCAAGATGGGATTTGTTGACTTATAATCATTTAAGTTATTTTATGACAATTCAAGATTAAATCCTTTATTTAAGGAAGTTTTGAATTTGATCTGATGACTGTCATCAATTTTTTTTTTAATTTTTAATATATGTATAAAAAAGCATAAAAAAGCAAAAAAATATATAATATAAAATAAATTAAAAAAAGATATAAAATTTTAAAAAATCTAAAAAAAATATATAAAACAAAAACGAGCAAATTTCTTTAGATATTGCGTTTTTGTGTCTTCTAAATTTTAGTTCCAAAATTTAACACCAGGTGCCGCTGATGAAGTGAAAGTAGTTTGGCCGTACTTTCACAGAAACAGTTTTCTGAAATTTGTATTGGGATTTTAAATTTCAGAATTTAAATTTCAGTAGCTGTCCGGCTATTTGTTTAGTAATATAAGTTAATTTTATTCTTATATTCTTTACGTTCTAAATTTTCTAAATTGCAAATGATTGATTGAAATCTTTGCATTGCTAAACTCGAATTTGCTCCATTTGAGTTTGGCCATCAGATATATATATATATATATATATATAGAAAATATATAACAATAGGTTGTTGAATAAATTTTCAAGTATATAGTTAAATTGCCTCTTTCCATATTCATTATATGTAAGAGGATAGGGAAGACGGATATTTTTCTTGTTTCTTAGATTATATGATGTGATATTTATTTAACGTGTATCAATAATAGTTAATACAATTCAAGTTGAAATAAAATTCAATAAACACACATTTTTGAAGTTTCAAAAAATATATATATTAAAGAAATTTGTATAAGCCCTGTGCAAGGGCTTGAAAACCAGTTTCCACATTGTTATGTATACAAATTCCTTTAATATTTTTTGAAAATGTGTGTTTATTGAATTTTATTTCAACTTGAATTGTATTAGATTATATGAGGATTTTTGTTTGTCTTCTTTTTTATACTCAAAAATTTTATAATAGTTTTTAATTAGTATATTGTACTTGATTTTTTTTTGGATTTAGTATACTACATTGAAGCTTCTTATTTAACATTATACTTTTATCATTTACATTTTACTTTAAAAAAATTAACTTTAAAATTTTATTTTGCAGATTAATTATAGATTTTAAACAACTGTCATTGGTGTTGGCCCAAATGTTAGCAGCGTAATTTATATGTTTGAATCGAATAAAGCATTATATAATAATATTTTAATCCGCGTTGGAAGTATGTCTTTTATATGATAGAATATATATGTTTGTTTGACTTTTCAGTTTGTTTAACTTTTTATGTAATATTTTAATGTGATTATTCCAACAAATTTGTCATTTATTATTAAGCCCAGATATTTAATTTTTTGTGTACTTTACAAACACACACACACACACACACACACACACACACACATATATATATATATATATATATTATTAATTTCTTTTACGTGTAAAGCTAAATTATGGAAATGGGTGTCAGTGGATTTCAAATTATTTTCTTTGGCCTGACAGAAAATTAAAAATTGCCGAAAATCCTGCAAATTCTATAAATATAAATTTCTTTTATCAACTTCTTGTTGTGATGATTTCATCATCTAATTATTCAAATTGTTAATTGTTATAAAATTTATTAAATACATTACATTAAATTCCAAGTAAACATATATTTAAAAAGAATAAAACACTCTTACGGCATGATAAGGTGTTATGATTTTTTTTACCAAATTTTTTTAACTAGTAACACTCTTAATAATTTTATTAAATCTAAATAAGCAGTATTCAATCTAGATCAATAATGATTACTGTAAATAAAGCTATTTTCTGAATTACACAAATCCAATAAAATGCAATGAATTCAATTTTATTGAATATCCGTAATTAATATATTCATCTCATTCTTTATTTGGGCCTTCAGAAAGGGATCAAAAAGGTATTCGGTCAAACTCTTTTACCCCCCAATTCCTAAAAGATAACCCCCTCTATTTCGGATATGCATAGATCCGTGCAGTAATAAAAACAAATCTCGGAGCCACTGTAAATACATCTCATTTTAAGAAATCACAATTTTTTTCATATTTCAATTTTAACGGCTGCAACTCTTACATATTTTTGATTTACTTATAAATTTTTATTTGAATATTGAATGAGGTTCGAAATTATTTTAGTATCATTAAAGAAGACCATGTGAATATTTTTGAAGATTAATATATAATTACAACTAATTTCTTGTGGGTGACAATACGGGTTGTATTGAAATACTATAAAAATTATGTATTAATAATCTTATGATTATTTAATGTGGCGCTGTAATGGCAAGAAATTCATATTTTTTACTAATAACATTTTCACGCCAACTTCGTCCCGTTGGTCGAGCTGCGGGAGCCTGACCTCCCGCGATCCCACAGGCCAGCCATGGCCTATCGAAGATAGAAACTTTAACTAACTAACTTACGTTTTCACGTAGTAATATTTCAATTTTTTTAATAATTTTATTGTAAAATCTACAGAATCAATAATTAATCTAGATTAATGATTCAATGAAAATAACTTATGAATCACATGTATGCAATAAAATGCTTGCTAGTTACGATGCAGTCATTTTCCTTTCTTTGTTTCTTGGGCCTTTGGCAACCTGTGTTATATGAAGTCAACGATGTACAAAAATATTTTCAAGAAAAGGGACTCGACATAAAACTGTGCGCTCAGAAAGTAAGTGCTTTGCAGACGGTACTGATAGAGAAACGAGAGGAATTAACAGACGGCGCTATAAGTTTTGCGAAAAATATGTGTGAAGACCTTGGCATTTCCATGGAACCTCAGAGGCCCAAAACGAAAAGGCACATATTTGACGAAGGAAGTATAGGTGCCAACTTGTTCCATGAAATGAGTTGAGACGGAAACTTGTTTTCTTCGTTAGATAGAATAATTATAGAAATTCGTGAGAGGTTTTAGCAGCTACGGAATTTGGCGAAAAAGTTTCCTATCTAACGCAGGCTGTACTATTAGATTCGGACGACATTGAATGTAATCTAGACTGCGCATCATTCTGCCGAAATTGGCGAACAGGACTTCAAGCTCGAACGAGTTCGACTACGGGCTTTCATAGCTGCCCCAGGCAACGAAAATAAATTAATTAATGTGGACCCACTTGGATTATTACAATTTATTGTGAAATCCAAGATGGAAGATACTGTGCCCAATATTATAATAATGCTCCGTATATTACTTACAATTGCCATAAGCAAAGGCATGCTGTGAGAGAAGCTTTTCAAAGTTGAAGTTGATCAAAAATTATTTCAGATCAACAATGAGTACTTTAAGGCTAACCAAACTGGCTATCTTGTCTATTGAGCAAGAAGTGTGTGATGCTATAGACATTGATAGGGCAATAAAAGTCTTTGCTCTTAGAAAAAAATAGACGAATAAAATTTTCCTTAAAGACAGAACTTTTATTTTTAATTCTATTAATTTTTCAATAAAAATATATATCGTAATAGTAGCATTCTAGTTCTAGAATTTCTGTAAATTTTGGCCTATTCCACGGGCGGCGAAAACCCGTGCTACGCCTCTGCCTTTTGAAGACTGATAGTTGGAAAACATATTTTTTTGTCATTTAGCACTCCAAAGTTACAGAATTAAAAATGTTAATATTATTTCAAGATATTTCTTTATTTTCTTGCGGTAATGTCATTATTAAACTTCAATGAAGCGATAAAAATAATTAAAATAATTTTTGGGATTTGATATTATCGGAAACTGAGCGCATGCGTCGTGGTAAGAAGACGTGCAGATTTCGCTCCACATTCAAAAAAAAAAAAAAAAAATCCTCAATTACAACAAAGTCCTACATTACAACTTAGATCTAAGAGTTTTTTTACACTCAGTTAAAATGAGTGAATATTTATAACTAAAGATTAAATGTGTAGTTTGATGCCCAACGCGCATATGCCAACGACGAGCGACAACTGCAAACTGCAGCGACAAACTGCAACGACACGCAGACGTTCAACTGAGCGATGCAAAGCGCATATGAACGTTGACGATGAGCGACGGAAGTTGCACTGGACTCCTTTTCGCACCGCGCCGCGGCGCTGATCAAACGGAACCGGAAACGGAAATTTACTAGAATGCAGCTGTTTTTCCGCCATTAGTATGATGAGAAACAGGACCGATGTTTGGTGAATGTTTAATTTCAGATGCTATTTATGAAGATCTTATGTGCCGATTGTGATTTAAGACTCTGAAAATCGTTTATCATAGAATGGACATTGAAACATAATGGTTGTTCACCAGAATGTGTAATCCTGTGTTGTGAGATCTGAGACTCGGTAAAATCGTTTACAGAAAATGGAAATTCATCTGTTTATCTTTCTGTTTATGCAGTCATTTGGATATTAAGATAAATAAATCACATGGGAACATAATGTGTACGGTAAATTTGTTTTATTAACGACGTTATTGCTATGATGTCTACTTTAAGATTCAGTACTGTTTTAAATGTTTTAAAAACAAAGTGAAATAAATGTAAACTTGTAAATACGAAAATATATATTCTGATAGCAACATAGTTTTTCGTTACAGTGAAAATTACAATTGTTTCTGTTATTTTTAAAGAAAAATAATAAAAAAAAAACATTCAAAATAGTTTTTGTCTAATTTATGTTTCTGCAATGAAAATGTAAAACATAGTAAAAACATAACTATGAACACTAGTACACAAGCACGTAATGTATGAAATAACAAATAATCATTGACATTCATGGATATATATTATTACAAGAAGAATTATTATTAATAGAGAAAAGAAAGCCCTATACAGGAATAAAATATTTTTCTGCTAAAGTAATAACCGTTAACAATAATTTCAAAATTTCATAAATTATAAATATAATTTATAATACATACATTATAAATATAATTTATAACGCATTTTAAGAAATATGAACAAGAATTGTAAAATTGTATAAATTACAAATATAATTTAGAGCACATTATAAACTACAGAAATCTGTCATCTTCAAAAAATTTAAATTAATATTTAAATTATGAAAGTTATAAGAAAAAGTTTATAAGAAAATGTTATAAGAAAATGGCGATGAGATTGTATTTGTAATAAGATGCTCAATGTTAAGGTGACCTACCGTCCTCATTTCAGAAGCTCTGTCCTCCCTTGAGAATTGTCCTCCTGTTGTAAATTCTGTCATCCTTTGTGATGTTTGAAGAGTCATATGTCCTCCGTTTTCATATGGGAAGTTCAAAATTTAATTTTTTTGTTTATTTGGTTGAACAGATGGATTTAGAATATGTTTTGTTTGTTTTAATTGATTGAACAGATGATTTGAAAGTTTACTTTTTTTTTAAGTTTAATTGGTTGAACAGATGATTTGAAGGTTTATTTTTTTTATTTG
>JAFIDM010066815.1:0-10356 GCA_023159025.1 Thereuonema tuberculata
CACAATGCAGCCATCAAAGTTAATTGAGCGTTGGTGCACTCGGGCATAAATAGAGCACCTTTAATTATTTATTCAGATAATCGTTGCACTAAACACAATTGAACTAAAACCGTTAACTTTCAGACAAATTAAATTGGCAAGCACGGAGCATTATTCCTTTAATGCCTCCATTACTTTTCACAATATGTTCTTACTTCACTACACATTCAAAGAAGCACATATGAAGCACACTTAAGCACACTTAAACAAAGAAGCACATTTAATGTAGTAGTTCCGCCTACTATCAGCGGTTCTATTCTTCTATTTAATTCATTATTTGTAATTATTTACACTACTCAATTTTGTTAGCCCTTTCCTATAAGAACTCAAATTCTTTAGCACAGTTAATTGATTAAGTTCCTTCACCTAAAATTCATGGAACGCTGAAATATAATTTCTTAATTTCAGAAATTAATTATAAGCGAACGTTAACTTGACTTTAGCGACCATATTTCCAGTTCCATTAATTGTCATATAATTGTAAAATAACTCACAATTCCTATAGATAATGCAGCTCTTCCTAGGCGTTGAATGTCCTTTCTTCGGCAGTTCCGTAAGTCTCTCAGGCGTTGCTGTAACTTTAGCGTCCGTTCACTCGCCACCGTTGACACTCTATTTCACGGTGATACTCCACTTAACGACTTCTTTCCGTCTGGTTACGAGGTAACCGTTCAACGTACATTCTATCCCGCACTTCTGTTTCACACGTTTCGCTTCTAAACAGTCATCTCTGTGATTGATCCTAAACAAGGCTCTCTCGCATATTTTATTATTACAACCATGGGACGTTTCTTGATTCATTGATATGCAAAAATCTTGTTTTTAATTTCGCAAAGACTTCTAAATAATGTTTGAAGCCTCCATTAAATATTTTAATTTTAATACAGTAAAACCTCGTTAAGTCGTCACCCGGATAAGTCGTCACTCCGTTTAAGTCGTCGTTTTCCTTTGGTCCCGACAAAGTCTCATAGACAATAATGTAAAATAACCCTCTTTTACTCGTCATCAAATTCTACTCCGGATAACTCGTCACCCTCAAAAATGGCGAAAAGCATCTTTATTCTCAATTTTGTCTGCTATCTTTTCAGCCCCGTCCCTTCACTCTAAGAAATGTCACGTTGCGTTTTTTGACAATGCATGACGATTGTTTAATGGAGGTGAAATCTTAATTGATTAAAATATGTAAGTTTAAATTGTAAGGTTTCATGAATATTATTCTATTTTATGTATTTAATGCTTATGATTATATTATATTAAACAGGGTTTGCAAATGGTATAAGAAATATTTAAATTTCTTTTCTGTTTGAATTTATTGTGTTTCTATTTTAAAAAGTGAATATTTCGAATAAAGAGAGAAATCCTGCGTGTAAATGTTTTTTTTTAGGAAGGAAAATTGTATTTCTTTTAATTAATCTAGTGTTCACGTGGGAACAGTGTGATTCTCAGGTTTACACAGAGAAGGGGAAACGAGGTCAGGTGACCAGTATGTGCAGTTTTGATTGGTAGAATAAAAAACCGAAACTTTATGTTTTTGGCGGGAAAATGAGAGAGACATTTTTTTGTGATGTGTGTGCAGGATGGAAGTGCGACAGGTATCGGAGGCATAAGATCGTCTGATAAATAGGATGTAACTATGTAGATTATCCCGCCTCAATTATTTTAATTTTTGCCTTTACTTTTATTTTGTGTTGTTTGAAAACAACGGACAATATTAGGAGAGAGTGTGTGTCGGGGGCTTCTAAGTAAGCAGTCGATAATTTTGCTCTTCGGGATGACGAGGAATTACCTACTGCAATTGTTCGTTTGTGTCTTCGGAAAAATGTCAAGATTGGAAAGACTCTAATCTGACGTTATAACCAGCGTGATAATGATGAAATTGTGCTTATACCGTAATGACGTTGTGCCAAAGAAAAGGAAAGTCATAAACGATGGCGTATCACCGTATCTCCAACCGAAACACCGAAAGAAGCCCGGACCCATCTTCGAAGGTATCCAAAGAAGGAGACAGTCACGGCCTATGTAAAGTAGACGATCAATTTGTAAGTAGTTTCTGTTTCCTTATAAAAGAAGAAGAACCCTCAAAGAAAACTGAAAGACTAAACATTCGTCGAGGGAAAAGGTTAACCGAACAATATGTGCGTCGAAAAATAGCTTTCTACTAAAGTCAGATATCGTACTGCAGACTTAGTAAAATATTTAGTGGTTTTAGTTGCTGAAGCGGGGGTAGTAAAGACTTTTACTTAAATAGAAAACCGAATTGACATTTATTAGAAAGAGAATTAACGACAAAGCGAATACTCTAGAGTAAATAAAGTAAATAGTAGAAAGAGTAAAACCTGGCGATTTACTGAGTGAAATAGAAGGAAATCTAGTATTTCCCCCTTCTTAAATAATGAAACTGTCTTAAAAGTTGGTTGATAGAAGTTTGGTTCATTCCTAAGGCGAAGAGAAGACAGAAGTAAAGTTCACACTGGGTAGAACCATTATTTCGACGGAAGTTGAGAAAGACTCAAATGTCCTTAAATTGTTCATACTAGTGTGAAAACCATTATATCTTAATTTTAAGTTATATTGTTCAATTGAAAGACTAGTTTGTAAACAAGTTATTAGGAGAAAAAGTCAGTTTGTGTGCTAAAAGAACAATTTCAATAAATAATTGAAAAGATGAACTCTAAATAACTTTAACGGAAGTTGTAACGAAGTGTTATCATTTTCTTTGTAAACAGTGTATTTTATAACTATGTTTAAAATCTAAAACAATATTGTTGTTACAATATATATACATTTATGTTTCATCTAAGGGGAAAATATGATCTTTATGAGTGTGTTTTTTGTGGAGAATTAATGCACGGGTGTGACTAAGATAGATCAAGGAAAGATATTGTTTTTATTTAAAAAAAAATGAATTCTGTGGCCACATAATCAAGCAAGGGGAATGTTAGATTTATATTTGGTTTATAAATATTTAACCGTGTATGATAATTTAATTAAAGAATTAATTTGTGTAAAAGGAGAGAAGAAGAAGTAATTGAAAGAAGGAAAATAATAAATCTTTTGTGTGTTATATTTAAATATTTTTTGAGTTGATTATTTTTTTAATACATCTTTACACGTTGCTTGTTTCGGTGCAGAAAAGGCTCTTTCAAGGTTAAAGTGTAATTTTATAATTTAAAAAGGGAAAACAAATTTTTATTTCATCTATCGAGATTATTAACTGACATTTATTCATTTAAGAAAAGATATTTGCTGTAAACTATTTTTATTGTAATTGATTTAAATAAGAATTTGATCATCTGTTGGGATTTTACGACCAGCTGTTATTTTGGCGGGAAAGGGCCCAGGTCGCCATATTGTTTCCAGCTGCACTTTCGTCAAAGGCTCAACATAATTGATTTTGTTTTCTAATTTAAGTGTGTTATTCAAAATATTAGGGTAGACATAGTCGGTAGGTTTTAATATATTGAGTTTCCCGACTCTACGCATCGGTATCCTAGATCGTCAATCCAGCATCTTGAGGGCGATTTACCCCGGTAAAAATTGGTAGCAGTAGCGTACAGGTTAATTTTTTTTTTATTATTATTTTAGTCACTCTGTATACATCCATACGGGGCCTGACAGAAAGCCTAGCCTTTACGAGGAATTTTCACGTGGGAAATTCGCTTGGGAAATTTCACACTTCTCGCTGCGACATTTGTCAAGAGTAGACGTTTTTCTTGACCGCTACTGAGTGTGATTTTATTTCATAACGATTAAGCCCCGAAAATTTAAAAGCGATCAAAATTATTTTTCTTCCTCCAAATGTAACTGCACTTCTTCAGTCTTTAAATCAAGGGATAATTCTTGACTTTAAACGAAAGTACAAAAAAATGCTTGTAAAGGATATGATAAAAGCCTTGGATAGGAACGAAAAGCTTGAAGTTTCGGTTTTAGATACGATAAACTATGTGCACAAAAGTTGGAGTTCCATTTCATTACAAAGTGTTTCGAATTGTTACCAGTAATCAGCACCTTCATCAATCAACACTGTTGGATTATTTTAATGCCAGTAAAGGAAAAGAAAATGTGGTAAGTATAAAATGTGTTTTTTTTATTATTTTCCACTCATTCATTTGCATGTATTGATTTCTGTAAATCTTGTTTTTCTCACCGAATCCTACAGCAGTTCATAAAAATATTGTATTTCAGTGTTTGTTTTTTTTTTTTTTAAAAATGCCCACTCCGCTTAAGTCGTCACTCCGCTTAAGTCGTCAAAAATGTTCGGTCCCTTGAGGGACGATTTAACGAGGTTTTACTGTAACTTAAATAATATCTTAATAAAATATGGCGATTTAAGCGCTAAACACATGAGAAAATATAAAAAGAAAACATAAACTGAATTAGGAAAGTTAAAAATTTAAAAAACATTTAATGGATTAAAAAGAAAAAATACATGATTAATTTAGGCTGCTCCACACATCCTTTGCCGAATTTGGATTACAATGAAAATTCTCAGAGTGAAAACGTTAAAATAGCCTACTGGTTAGGCTGAAACATCCTGATTTTTACCTTTTTTATCCATGACGAAAAATTACAGGCTTGTATTTGGATTTAATCCACAAAATTTGGGATACCTTCAGCATGAACTTTCATAATCTTCCCAATCAAAGTTAAAAGTTATCAAATCGAAAATAGGCGGAGGACAACAAGAAGAGACCAATCAAGAGCTTCTGTGTGGTTGACGTCAAATGGCTAAGTTGACGAATGGAACCGTCCAAAAATTACACAGTATGGGGCGGGTGGGCAAAATCATTGGGAAAACACAGAAAAAGGACGGCCACTCTTTAGATTCGTTAACAAGGTTAGCGAATGTTCTCTTTTTGCTAACTTTGTTCATAACCAATTTCTCACCAGTCATGGTGATTTTAAAAGTTATCTTTTTAGATTTCGATTGAGGGATGAGGCCAAGTGCAATTTGTGTGATTTAATCGAAGATGAGCATCCCAACCATGTCTTATGGCTTTGCCGAGATCCTCAGCGTATTATATTTAGAAACAGGTTTAAATCATTTTTATCCCAAAGAAATATTCCCTATTTATGTTTTAATGGACATTCAATCATTGTAGCAATGTGGTGTCTTCAAAACTAAAAACGGATTCTGTAAATTTACGTATGAAATCGTTACTTGCTCTTTCTAATACTGATAAAGAAGGAGCCATAGTTGCTATGAATTTGGATGACTATGTATAAATGGGAAAAAACTTTCTAGAAAATACAGAAAGCATCCAACCTTCTAATTTGGACATCAGTGGCATCAAAACATGTCTCAAAATAATGTCGCGCGAGATGCTACATAAGCAACTCATTGATAAATTATTATAGTTTATGATAATCTTCATATTGAACTCATTTCATCATAACAACTTTAATATCCAATAATATTTCGTTCTTTTTAAATCAAAAGAACTTCATCAAATGACTAGGGATAGAATTTAGTGCTGTGCCCCTTACCATCCTATCCATAGCCATTTGAAGAAGTTCTTTTGATTTGAAAAGAACGAAATATTATGGGATATTAAAGTTGTTATAATGAAATGAGTTCAATATGAAGATTATTCATTTGTTTATGTATAAAGAAATTATTGAAAATTTATAAGAAATTATGTGCCAAAAGTAGAACCATGCCAGCCTTAAAACTACAATTCAAAATCCATAAACAAACAATCGAAAATGAATGTTTTTAGTCAAGACCCATCATCACATGCTTCCATTCAAGCATCAAAGTAGTTGCCCGAATTCTGGCGAAAAAAATAAAAATGTATAATATTAGACCGGCGCATGACGTTGACAAGAGCATTTAAGAGAACAAAGGAGTAAACCGGCACACATGCAGAAAATTATCTAAATTTAATGACAAACAATATAAGTACAACCCGGTTTTCAGTTATAATCTAACCTTCTTCAAGTACATTAAAATACAAGTTCTGAAAGTATTTATACAATTGAATAGATGCAATGGAATTTTCCTAAGGATCTTGTTTTCGATGGTGACGTCTTGCTTGGCACAGCTCCACCTATCGGGATTATGTTGAAGCACCTCGTGTAAACAAATCCCATGTGCTTGCTGATCACTGTATAATCAGAGATAATCAGAGATTCCTGACTGCCATAATTTGAGAGATCCATCGGAAAAACTAAAATTAAACTACAATACAAGCACCTCCGCGTGTAATACAGAAAGTCAAATAAGATAAACAATAAAAACATATGGCCTTCTGAATTTATATTAAATTAATAATCAAAATTAAAAATGAATTAAAAATTTTAAAAAATTAAAAAAATTTAAAAAGTGAATTAAAATGAATTAAATGAATTAAAAATTAAAAATTAAAACTTTTTGTATAAAGGAATTGAATTGAAAATTTTTTATTTGAACATTGAATTAAAATCTGTTAATTTTTTTTTTTTTTCTCTCGAACAATTTAAATCTTACAAGAGTTTTTTTTTTTTATTATTTTACAAGTTTCTTCTAAAATTTAAAATTAAAATTTAAAATTGACGCTATATAGATCTAATGATTAAAAAACAAAATATTTGCAATTAAAGTCCCTACGCTGAATAAAGATCCTCCCAGAATGCAACGTAGCTTATAGATTGAGCTTTCCAAGGATATACTCTTGGGTATAATGGATATATTTGCCAGGTTCATCCCAATATTCTACATAATTTGTGCCTGAAACTACAGGATTAGTGTATTCCATCCCATGCAAGAACAATGCATGTATTTATGTTGGAAAAAACCCGAAGATCGTTGAAGCAGAGACTGGGAGACCACCGGAGAGCGTATGATGCAGGTAATTTGGAATACTTAACTTACAAATATTCAAGGGAATATCAGCACCATATTCTCTTTGAGAACTCCAGGATTTTAATTAAATGTAAAAAGCATTTTCAGAGAAAATGCATGGAAACCTTAATGATTTTGTGTTTTATTACTTACAATGATTATTTAACAGTGCCTTCTATGACCGAATACGGTCTTCATGATAGAGTTTTAAAGAAAGAATTAAATATATATAATAAATTGAATTGGAATAACTATTTAGTTCTAAGCTTTAAATTTTCTTTCTTATAAGAACCTTTGTAAATTTGAATTTGAACCATTACTAGAAATAAATTTCTCATAGTAATAAAATAAAAGTTTATAAAAGTTTTAAAACAGAAATAACTGATTCAAGTGATTTCTTCTCTTAGGCTCTTTCAATGGATTATTCATTTTATTTCAAGGCACTCAGTTTTGTTTGATTATTTAACCTATTCTAACTGCAAATCTTTCTCTTCGGTCTGACGTCATTCCGTAATGGCGTCCTGGAGAAGGCAACGGGAAACCACTCCAGTATCTGTTCCCAAGAATAAGTTACGGTTTCTCCTAGGGGCCGCCCTTCGGGGGTCACTAGGGTTCCGTGAACTTTCAACCAATCTTCGGATTGTATTACGGTGAATAAATGAACTGCAAATATTTTGTTTTTTTAATCAGTAGATCTATATAGCGTCAATTTTTAATTTTAATTTTACATTTTAAAAGAAACTTTTGTAAAATAAAAAAAAAACCCTTGTAAGATTTAAATTGTTCGATGAAAAAAAAATTTTTTTTGACAGATTTTAATTCAATATTCACATAAAAATTTTTCAATTCAATTCCTTTATACAAAAAGTTTTAATTTTTAATTTTTAATTCATTTAATTCATTTTAATTCACTTTTTAATTTTTTTTTAATTTTTTAAAATTTTTAATTCATTTTGAATTTTGGTTATTAATTTAATATAAATTCAGAAGGCCATATGTTTTTATTGTTTATCTTAATCGACTTTCTGTATTACACTCGGAGGTGCTTGTATTGTAGTTTAATTTTAGTTTTTCCGATGGATCTCTCAAATTATGGCAGTCAGGAATCTCTGATTATCTCTGATTATACAGTGATCAGCAAGCACATGGGATTTGTTTACACGAGGTGCTTCAACATAATCCCGATAGGTGGAGCTGTGCCAAGCAAGACGTCACCATAGAAAACAAGATCCTTAGGAAAATTCCATTGCATCTATTCAATTGTATAAATACTTTCAGAACTTGTATTTTAATGTACTTGAAGAAGGTTAGATTATAACTGAAACCGGGTTGTACTTATATTGTTTGTCATTAAATTTAGATAATTTTCTGCATGTGTGCCGGTTTACTCCTTTGCTCTCTTAAATTTATGCGCAGCGCACATAAAATCCTTTTTTTCACAAGCATTAAATTTGTTAAACTTATCAGATAGTATAAAAAGCTTCCAAACTTTCTTTTCTTTGGATGTGCTGCCATTGTTTATTACTATTTTCTATGCCTTAGTTTACCAGGCATTTATGCATCTGCTGGCCACTTACAGGTTAATTTAAAAAGATAATCATAGCATATTGGATATCATTCAATTCATCATCAAAATATAATTCTTTTCCTTCAATGAGAAGCTGTTCGTGCAGAATAAAGTCTACTTTATAGGAATCACCAGTTCCGGCATCATTGCCGAACTGACCATGATGTATATTGAGATAAAGTCATGTCTCTACCGAATGAACATGGATTTAAGTGACCATTATACATTCGCTAGTGATATAAGAAACATTTTTGGTGACATCCAATAGAACATCATTTACAGGCATTTAGACGAAGTTCAACATGCTGGTTCTGTCCTCCACTATAAATACAATGTGTTGAACAAGTTCAAAATTAATATGCTTAAAAACTTTCTACTATGTGCTCTCTACATGAATTTGAAAATGAAACTTACTTTATTTACAAATTGCTCATGAATAATGAATACCCCCACAGCTTCATCTCTAAACATTTCAAGCATGCTTTCTTGTCATCTATATAAATAAAAATGAATATATCTTTTTCTTTCTTTCTTTCTTTCTTTCTGTCCTTTATACACTCCTAGGCCCTTTGACCTATCTGGACCAAACTTTGTAGAATTACTCTTTAGGACACTGCGGAAAAGATAGGCTACCTTAGAACCCGGACCCACCCCACAAAAGGGGTTGAAAAGGGGTAAAAGCCCTGAAAACCCAATATCCACCTGGTGGAGAAAATAAGAACTACACAAATATTGTGTAAAGTGAAAAATTCGCTCTCCTATGGGGGGCAGGGACACCACACTTGGGTGGGAGGAAGCCAACACAAAGGCTGAAGTGTCCCACCCCGACCGACACCGGGACCTTATATTTAGGGCCCCTTCTCGAGCCCCCAAGTCAATTGCAAATAAGGAAAAATTCGCTCTCCTATGGGGGGCAGGGACACCCGACTTGGGTGGGGGGATGGCGACACATGGTCCTAAGTGTCCCACCCCGACCGACACCGGGACCTTATATTTAGGGCCCCTTCTCGAGCCCCCAAGTCAATTGCAAATAAGGAAAAATTCGCTCTCCTATGGGGGGGCAGGGACACCCGACTTGGGTGGGGGGATGGCGACACATGGGCCTAAGTGTCCCACCCCCAATCGACACCGGGACCTTATATTTAGGGCCCCTTCTCGGGCCCCCCAAGTCAATTGCAAATAAGGAAAAATTCGCATTCCTATGGGAGGCAGGGACACCACATTTGGGTGGGGGGATACGACAGAAGGGCCTAAGTCTGTTGTTGTTTTTGTGATTACTTTCTTTTTGAGTACTTTGACTTAACGACCCTTGACGTGATTTAGGAACTTCTCAGTCTTTGATCAGGGTGATTGAACATTACCTATTTACCTGGTTCTGCTGAACATATAAAAAAAAACTTTCTTGCTTCATCTTCTTATAAGTCCTAGATGCGCCCTGATAGTCCTAGATGCGCCCTAAAACTACTTCGAAGGAAATAACTTACATCCCCTGTGTATGTAACTTTATTAGCAGAGTAAATAAAAAATTTAAAGCATGATGTGAAAACAACAACAATTTATTCACATGAGGAAAATTGGTTCCTTTACAAATATAAAAGTATCCTTCTTCTGGAATCCTTATCCTTTATTAGCACTCGTATAATAATAACCTGAATATTAACTATAAAGTCCTTCCGTTAACATTCGCTTTACCAAAAGTTCATTGGCACGAAATCCTTCTACTTTGGATTCAAGCCTTTAACATATTCTTTCTTTAAACGTCTTCTTAAGACTTGGATTTACTTTAACCTTTTAAACTAAATCCTTAACTGTTAACATAAAGTCCTTGGCAAAGAATTCACTTAAAACTTTTATGAAACTTTACTTTAGATTAACAAGTATTTACTCTTTGTTTAATGAATATACTTTATCATTAAAATGTAGCCCA
>JAFIDM010066816.1:0-10355 GCA_023159025.1 Thereuonema tuberculata
ATGATAATTTCTATATAAAAAATTCACAAGTGAACAGCAAAAAAAAATATATTTAAGCAACCATGTAGGCACCAATTGGTAAGATAAAAAAAGAAAAATATACAAAATAAAATGGTTAAACTTCAGAGAAAAATAAATTAACAGAAATGGAATTTATGATTTCTATTATTATTGATATAATTCCTGTAGCATTCATAAAAAAAAAAAAAACAAACAAGATAGGGATAGTGATTAGTACACCAATCACAATGCTTCGCAACGGCTTCTGAGTCACCTTTACTTTAGAATAGACTGCACCGGGAGGTCTAGAAAATGCTCGTGCGAGTCTGTTTGCGACCCCATGCTATCTTACCCACCCCTATTCATATGGAATAATCGTCAT
The DNA here is from genome assembly GCA_023159025.1 of Thereuonema tuberculata. NCBI lineage: Eukaryota > Metazoa > Arthropoda > Chilopoda > Scutigeromorpha > Scutigeridae > Thereuonema > Thereuonema tuberculata. The sequence goes on from JAFIDM010066816.1 coordinate 383, forward strand.
TCTTAATCAAACCTTGTTGATACACTGAATTCCTAATAATGATTTAAAAAAAAAAAAAACTTAAGTTGAGAAACTGTGAAAAGATTTAAAATGGGGAGAAAAAAATGAAGAAAAAAAATACCCATGATGGGATCGAACCCACGACCTTCGAACCCACGACAACGCTCTAACCAACTGAGCTAACAGGCCACCTACAACATTCAATATTCAGGCCACCTACAACGAGCTAACAGAAGCCATTGCGAAGCATTGTGGGATGTATGTCCACAGACTGATAAACCGGGATATAAGGCGTCTTTCAGAAGCCTAAAATTGGCATGAGATGAATGCCCAACATTTATTATTGTTGATTTTTTTGGTTTCGGGGGTTACTGCCAGATGTGACGGTGGCCTTCACTTACGTTCTTGCCTTTCTGGGTTCTTTATCGGGGAGGGCGGATCGGGCTGATGAGTCCCATGCAGGACGAAACAGACGTTCCGATTCCCTCCGATAATTGAATCAGAAAGGCAATTTATTTATTCTTGTGCAGACCTTGTTTCTGATTTTGTTGTTTTGATTAAAACTTCCAGCACGTTAAATTTATTCCTTAGATTATTAAGAAAGAACGTATACAATTAAAAGTTATTTTTACATTAAAAAAGCTTAAAATGGTCTTTATGACTACATTTTACCAGTAGCTTAAGCATTACATGCATTTTTCCTAATGTATTTTCCATAAAACATTCAGTAATACTACAAGGAAAGGCAGTGAAAAGTCATTTGCTAAATCAGAATCTCTTGTATAACGACTTTTTTTTTTAATTCCAATGAGGATAAGTGATACACAAAATGACTAGCAAACAATAAATAAGACAAAAATAGCAAATAATAGCATAAATGAAAAATGTCAAACAGTTTTCTTCAAATAAGGACTATTTATTTTTAGAGAATTGATTAGAAACATATCCACTGCCACTTCATTAACGACAGGGAGGGAAAAGGTATTTAGGCTTACCATATCATAGTTAGCAAGTAAAATAGTTCACATTCCTAATTACTGGTAAAAACTGCATTAATTACTGACTTGGAAGAAAAGATGTTTTTTTTTTCTACATTATAATCATTTTTCTCTGAATTTTTTGTATAAGTGTTTCAAGTTCTTGTAAAAGCTTGGTTAGCTATCATAGCACAATATATTGGAACATAATTCATTTGTGGTATAGAATCTGCTTTTCATCTGAGCAGGAATTTTCTTTAAATGCTTTTTTATCTCCTAATATCCTGCTGCAAAGACCTCTGAAAACATTTCATCCAAAAACCTTGGTTTTCCTAATTATTAAATAGAGTGAATTCTTAATCACAGCAGTGGTCTGCTGTGTGGCCGATGTGGCAGGACCTGGGTTCGAACCCCGGCTGAGGACATGGATGTTTGCTTTCTCTCCTGTATTGTTTCCCCCTTCGTCTTTCGCTTCTTTCGCCGTCTATGGCATCTTTGGGTTTCCCACTGTTCTGGGTTGGTGTCAGGAAGGGCATCCGACCGTAAAATCCCTTGCCAAAACCGATTCTTGATCAAGCGTGCCTTGCTCATCAGCAACCCCACGAGGTGTGGGAAAAAGCTGTAGGTGAAGTATGAAGGTATCTTTTTACCAAGCAGGGAAGGAATATTTTGCTACAGGATTTGATTATTTTGTTACAATATCGATTTCATTCGTAACATGAATTATCATCCATTTAAGCTAAGGAAACAGCTACGTAAAAGATCAAATTTTACATGGGATCCAGGAAAACTTGGAACGTTTCTGATTTTAGAGCTGAACATTTTACTTTCACCTTACATAAAACAGTCATATGAATTCAGTGATCATTATTTAAACCTATCAACAATCTAAAAAGATTTTTCTAGAATTACATGCAAGCAATTGATAAAATTACCTATGTTAGAGAAAATTCATACTTATTGCATTGGTTACGATAAATAAAATTAACAAAATTAATAAAAATTAATAAGAAAAGTATGAAATTGTTAATAACAGCTACTTATTATTTTTTATTTTTTTTTCACAATTTATAAGCTTTATTATTTGTAATAAGAGCAGTGGATGTGAGCCAACAACAATAATAAGTAACATTCAATGAAATTTACCTTCTGTTACGTTCATCAACTGTAGAACTCTTGTCGGCAACAGACAACAATCTTCAATTGCTGGCTCTGCAAAATTAGTAGGTTTCATCATAATGGAAGAATTCAATTATTACAATAGAATTTAACTTGGATCTGAAGAAGGAGTAGGCCATAATCATAGGATATTTAATATAACATAATACACTGAAGCTCGGTTATAACACAGTTGTTTATATCGCGAATTCGGATATAACGCGATTTGGTCTTGGACCCCGTCTATTTTCAAAAAAGTGTAAAATTGTAAAGTTGCAAAATTTACCGTTTTTTCGCATAAAATCAAATCAAAGGTGTAAATTAATATGCTTGTTTCTTTATTATTTACAGTAATTGAGACTCTATACTCGCCCTAATGTCACGAAAATGCATCAAAAACAGTATATTTTTTAAAAAAAATACCAAAATCGCGGACTTTTTCGTTTAATCAAAATGAATATCGAGATCTATTTTTCTGCCAATGACAACCAGTAAAGAGGCCCATGTAATCTAATAGGCGTATGAATACCTAGTTTCGATCCACGTGACTCGTCATTTGTACAAGATGCCAAGGTGGCGACGCCAAATCGATTTTGGCTAATATAACCCATCAAAGTGTTGAAAAGGTAAGGATTTATGTATTTATAAATATAAAATTCTCTCACATAGCTCTGAATGATGTAGGTAATCGGGAAATGACCATTTTAAATCGATTTGGAATTGTGTGGGCGATAATAGGGTGCGATATACGACATTTGACGTCGCAAAGTAATAAAAGTTCGGTTATATCGCGATCTTCGAGATCTTGGATCCGAAAGATCGCGTTATAACCGAGCTTCTGTGTATTTTATAATGGATTTTTTCCCCCATTCTAGATGAAGTTGATTCGATATTTCGGCTCTGCAATAGACCGGCTCAGTGAAGTTGATTCATATTTTGACTAGATTCATATTGAATCAACTTCACTTGGAGTGGGGGAAAAAATTCAACATAAAAGATTATATTATTTAAATATCCAATTACAATATATTATTTCAAAGTTTATAGTACCGGTATTGAATCAAATTATTCAACTAATTTTTCAGATTGTTCAATCAAATTATACAACCAAGAGACAAGTGACTGAAATAATAAACAAGTTTTAATATATGACTGTCATTTTAAGATAAGTTAAAATTTTGATGAAATTAAATATTTTTAATATTTTTAAATTTAATTAATTGTGCAAATGGTCGCTTTTTCATCAGTACATCAGCTACATGTAAAAAATCACCAATCAAATTAAGTTTCTTTTTATAAATAAACACTCCATATTTCTTCTTCAAATCTTTTCTACTGTAATGTGTACTATTAATCATTTAATGTTTAGCATTTATTTTCTGGTATAGGGGAAGATGATTAATAGTAAGTTTCTTTTTGTAGCACATTATAATTTAAAATATAACTACTTTACCTGTGCAAATAATTTGCAACAAAAAAACATCTCCAACACCTCTAACAACTGTTGTAGTCGTGCATATTAGTTACACATATTGTCAATAGATGGCGCCTTCTCCATTTTTATAGAAAGGTTTTTAAAATATATTTTGTTTTTAACGAAAACATTAATTTTCAACACTTTGTTTATTTTTTGTCATTAGCGGTGAACGTAATCTTCAAAATAATGTTTCAATCATTGATTCTGATGAAGTATTAAGGGAGATATGGCGTACTGACACAAAAACACCTTTGAGAAATAATATATAAGGATTAGGAAGCTTTTTATACCTAATAACAACTGTAGAAATGGGTGTTGCAGAGCAGCTTCTGCAGTAATACGAGTATTGTAATCACAGTCTAAACACCTAGAAAAAAAAATGCCAAAAAATTATTGTAAAAAAAAGAAAAACAATTACATAAAGTTAAAAGGATAAGAAATTTGATTTTAAATTTAACAAAATTAAATAGCAAGTCTCGTTTAATGATCACAAAATATTCATATATTATTTAAAACAAAGTCAACACATTATTCCTTTACTGTATTTAGAACAAATGCACAGTTTGATACTGACTTATGTAAAAGATCACGAAGAACTGCTAAATTTGTGGTATCATCTAAGCCATTATCATGTTTGTGAGCTGATTCCATGAGTGCTACATCAACCTGTTTGATAACTGGACATTTCTGGCAATTGTGGCATATCTATGTTTAAAATTAAATAAATTTAAAATTTTATTGTTTTGAAAATAAGCTTTATTGGAAATAAATCTTTAAAAAAAAAACTCTTGATCAGACCGAAGCCATAACAGTCATATGATAAAATATTAATGATTTTATGAACTTAAAATAATGGAATCATTTTAAAATTTGCCAAAAAAAAGTAAGGTAAATGAATCTTTGTATTTGATAAAGATTTAATTAAGAAAAGAATAATTTATTGTATAGTAATATCTACAGAACGGACATGTAGATTAGAAAAGCATTTGAAATTTTTAAACCTTTAATAATTTTTGAAATTTCTTATTAGAAGTGAATTTTATTTATTGTTGATTCATAAGAACTATAAAAAACAGATTGCTTGCAATGGATTGTAAAAATCACAGTGTTTTTATAAATCTTAAAATCAATTGATGATGAATGATATATAAAGTCACAAGAAAACTTAAAGCTGTTAAAGACAATAAATGTTAAAAGATATAGATAAGAAAGCCCTCTATCCTGTCCTGATAGCTGCATATATACACTGTCCGGCCACTTTATTAGATACAACCCTGCTGTGCACATGAATGTCTGGACCCGTCGTGTCTCACAACAACTCTTCACAGCCGGTGGGGGCAGTGTCATGGTGTGGGGAATGTTTTCCTGGCACATGTTGGGTCCATTGATATCTCTGGAGGAATGTCAGGATGCTAGAGCATACCTAAACATTGTAGCTGACCAAGTGCAACTGTACATGTTAATAGTTTATCCTCATGCAGATGGCTTATCTACATCTTCCAGCAGGAAAATGCGCCGGTGCACACAAGCTGCATTTCTATGGGATGGTTTGGGGAACATGACGATGACTTTTCCTTGCTGCAGTGGCCCGCTCAGTCCCCGGATCTCAGCCCAATTGAAAATTTGTGGGATGAGCTGGAACGGGCTGTTTGCTCCAGGCCTACACCTCCATCAAATCTTCAGGAACTGCGTGACACACTCATGTCTGCATGGTACACAATATCTCAACAACGTTTTCAGCATCTTGTGGAATCCATGCCTCGATGAATTCAGGCTGTAGTTGTGAGGGCTAAAGGAGGCCCACCATGCTACTAGGTAGGTTACTTAATAAAGTGGCCGGACAGTGTATATACAACAGGCCATTTGCTTTTACCTGGTTGTGAATGACAAGTATCAATAATCAGCCATTACGTAGTACTTTTATGTAAAATTACTCCATTAATCTTACAATAGTCTATTTAATTGATTTTTTCCCCTAAATTACAAAATTAATTGTTATCAAAGTCTGTGTATAGTTTGTTGGTATGTATTTTATATTTACTAATTGTTTAGAAAAATATTTTTGGGTCGTTATGATTACATATTTTTAGCTAACATTCATTTTTAAAAATTTGTATGTAAGCTGTCCTTACATACATAAAATTTTGTTTACAATATCAATCTGAAAAGTAAATTATGTAAAGCAAACACACAAAGCCATGCACTCAGCAACTTCCTAGCAGGATTCAGTATCTGTAAGTGCTAAAAAGAAACGTTGCCCTGCATTGCAGTCAAAGAAGTATGGTTCAGATGCAAAACTCAACCAAAACTATTCTTAAGTAGCGAAATCATCCAATATTTCAATCATACAAATTTGCTATGGTTAATAGCTTACATGGCTTAACTTGCAGATACAACTGATTTCAAGGAACAGTTTTATGAAAATTGGATCAAATCAGCAAGTTATTGGTTGTGTATGAATAAGAAATGGAAGTTGTGTAACAGCAAAGAGCTCAATCAAATGTAAATGAAAAAAAAGCAAAATAAAAAAACAAACAAAGACATCTGCAGATGTTTAAACAACAGAATGCATTCATGGAAAGTAGAAGCATTTCCATGTAATCAGAAACATAGAAACCAGTAAAATAAAATTGACAAACCTCTTCACAGCAAACTAATGAGTCATCTTTTAAAAATTTTCTGCCTGTCGTAACTTCCATCAGTAAGCACCCAATGCTCCAAATATCGATGGCTGTTGTTGGCTTTTCTGGTATTGTGGTAGAATTTACTTCTGCATTTTGTGAGATGCAGCCTTCATTTCCTAAATTATCTACATTTCTGTAAGATTTTAAATCACCATGATTACAACGGCAACTATTAGAATTATTTTTATGCATTTTAGATGATTCGTTTGACCGTGTTCTGTGATTATTCAGTTGACTCTGTTTATATTTGTTCCATCGTTTCACTTCCGGTGCTTGATATCCGGTACTTTGCACTTGATGTACATCCTAATAAATACAAAAATAAACTACATTTTATTAATGTAAATCACCTGAGAAATAATGTTATTTTAATTGTAAAGAAAAGAGGCGAGTGTGATTTCACATTAGAAGCTAAAAAACCTACAAGAAAATAGAAAGCCTAAGAGTAAATGATGAAAATGATTAGAGATTAAGAGCTAAAGATTACGTAGGATGGTTGGATTTTTCCTGAAGTCACAAGTTTGAAGGATATGCACCATACATAAAGAACATAAAATTTAAGATTTCACGTAAGATGGAATGTAATATTCATCTTCAGATTGTCTCAAAAATAAAATAAAATATTCAGTTCCAAATATTATAAATATTTAACACACACACATAAATATTTAAACTTAATTTCATATTCAGTGAACTTGTATTTTCCCTTGATTCTCTCATTTTAAAAATCTTGCCATAACTACCAAAAGGCTTTCTTCTAGAATATTTGGTCATTTTATCTTGATCTTTCATTCACTTTAACCATAAAATGTATTATTTCTGATGTTCCGAGTGCACTGGAAATGGTGGGAATATTTATATTTATGAATAATTCCTTGTACTGTCAGTATCTCTTTTCTGGTGACAGAAAAGAGAACTCAGTCCCATAGTGCAAGTTATATGGGCTTACATATTGTAGATACACCATAGCAAAGATGATATGGGAATTTAAGTATTGCATTGACTAAGAGATTAGAAAGTGTACTTTCTTTGAAATTTCTATTCCTATCATTGGCTGTAGAATAGTGATCTGAATATTACAGTGAAAAATAATACACACAACACACTAGTTAATTAAAGAGTTCACGGAAAATCAGCTGATAAATTGATGCTGAAAAAGTGGCATTCCCCACAAAATATTTTTAAGCACAAGGAGGATAACAGATATAAGTGTGTGATCTGTTCTCAAAGAAAGTTCCTGATGAAGAGCTAGACGATGTAACCACCACTCTTCAATTTCATGTAGTCCACTCCACTAAGTGCGATCCCCGATCCGGAGGTATGTGGTCGATGGATTTCTAGTTCACAACGGCGAACCCCTAGAAGAAGCCATAGACGGACTAAGGAAAGATACTGGAGTGGTTTCCCATTGTCTTCTCCAGGACGCCATTACGGAATGACGTCAGACTGAAGAGAAAGTGAAGAAGAGGCTGACAACACAGGAAAGGAAATTAAACATCCATGCTCTCGACCAGGATTTGAATCCGAGTACCGGCACACTGGCCTCACGGCAGACCGACGCCTGAGACCGGGCGACCACGCCGGCACGGTTTCAAGTAGTCGGATACCAAAAATCAAAAACATAGTCAGTTATTATTTTTAATATAATTTTAATCTTAACTTCATTTTGGTCTTCTTTCCTGTATATTTTCATTTCTATTATCAACAATGACTTCTTTAAACTTACTAAAATAATCTCTACACATACCTAAATATTAAAATAAGAAGTTCCTCAAAAAACTTAAAGCCTATTTCCCTTTAAACATTATTCTTAAAATTCTATTTTATTATTATTATTTTTTTTTTTTTGAAGTAGTGAAAATGACACAAGCAAAAGCCTATATAAATTTTCAAAATTATAACATCTGTAGAATATAAACAGTACAACTTCTCCATTTCCTGAAAAAATTGCATTAAATGCACATTTATTTACTTAAATTTCTAAAGCTGATTGATTTTAATGGTATCCAATGACATCAAAGTAATGGATTTAGCTAAAAGGATTATTTCAATCCATAAAATCCACTGTCTAGGTTCCAATGCTTTTCCATGGGAATTGTTGTTGCCTTCTTGTGCTAATTCCTCAATAAGATCCCACTCAGAAAATATTTCAAATACAAACGTTAGCTCATTTATAGTAGGGTAACCAAACATCCCATATTTTACAGGATTTTTGAGGTTATGTTTCATTGTACCAAAAAATTTAATGCGAGAAGCAAAACTGCCTCATATTTTAATGCAATTTCCAGATAACTATTTATCAGCATTTCTTAATTTTCAGCCATTGTGAACATGAGAAACCGTAAAGAGATAAACATATTTTCACTTTAATCTTCTGCAGTGTAATACTGAATCATTTGTCGAGAGTTTCTGCACTATAAAGTTATGAACATGTTTCCAATAATGGATATTACGATTGCCTTTAGATTTTAGATTGAATAGTTAGTATGTGCAAAAACATCTTAATCATTTACCTGTTATGAAGTTCATATTAATCCTTGTCCATTACAATTCAACCTAAAGAAACACTTTCTTTTTGCAATTATATACAGTCATACCTCGCCTTACGTCATTAATTCATTCCAAGACTAGCGACTTCAGTCGAATACACTCTTTAAAAAATGATCTAGACCCCCTATAAATAACCCCATAATGTCGTTAATAACATAGTCGCAAAGGAATACAATAAGTCATTTGATAATTCAACATTTTTACATTCTTTTTAATGAATTTATACATTTTAATTGATACTAATATAAAGAAAACAAAACAAAAAAACAAAAAATCACCTGATAGGTGACATTGATGTTTCTAATTTTTATGGGTTTTTAATATGTTCACTGACTGAGGTAATGTAAAGTTGCATAAACTAATGTTAATCATCTTTTATTTTTTTCCCATTAAAACTAACAAAAAACTGACATAAAGTCAAAAATGATGTAAGTCGATATGATGTAAAACGAGATGACTGTAATTGTAAATAATCATATTTATAAACAAATTTATGAAATTACCTGAAAAACTTAAATTCTATTATTACTTTAACTTTGTAATCACTATATGAATGACCATTAGAACTGACCTCAAAAATTATAAATATGTAACAATTTCATTTGCAAATACAGTAGAGCCCCGATTACCCACGAGTGCATGATCCACGATGTGGATTATTCGCGAGTGCTGCGAAATTTTTTTTATAATTACGAACCTCAAAAAAACCAATTTTAATCCAAGCCAACAACAGGGAAAATACAATAGGCCCTAAGTGCGAAGGTCGAAAATTACTGACAGGTTTATTGTGCATCGTGATCCTACAGGCCTTCTCGGAATTTGGGGATGAGTGGCAGGCTCTTGCTCTGCAGAAAGGTTCTGCTGTACTGTACATATTTTAAAAGTCTTGCATATTATGTTTTTTGTACAATAAAACGTAGTTTTTAATGGTGAAATATTTTTTTTCGTGTTTACACCTCATTTTTAGTCTTTTTTCGGGTTATCTGCGATTTTCGTTATCCGCGAAGCCCTTGCCACCCAATTCCACAGATAAACGGGGCTCTACTGTACAACCAAGTAAGTAACACAAAAAATAGTGTTGGTTGATTCTGTTTACTACATTAAAAGTGTCCTGTATTTTTATTTTC
>JAFIDM010066817.1:0-10355 GCA_023159025.1 Thereuonema tuberculata
ATTCTAATCTCTATAAAAAATAAAAATATATCACAGATATATGATTCACACGCTGATTCTAAAAGCAGTCGTGAATTGAGAGAATATGTACATCAAAAATTAAAATAAAAAAAAACTTTAAAAAATTTTTAGTTTTATTTTACTTGATGTAATTTGTGTGTGTGTGTGTTTTTAATAAATAACAAATTGTTTTCCGTTACATACGCGAGGCTTCCAGAGCGAAGCGACGGGTAGCCGACTAGTGATTGTCTAATATAGGAAAGGTGATGCATTTCGGTCATATGTATCTTGGACCTACAATGATTGTAGGGCTATTTTTTGGGTTGAGTAAAAACTAATATTTAGTTGCATAGATTTGTCACAATAGGCCTCTGGCAAGTCATTCTCGTTCGTAACGGATGGAATTTGTTGATTGCAAAATTGAAGCCACTTTTCTCATATTAAAAGTAACTATTTTTCCGTTAATACTTTTTACTTTTATTATTGTAACTATTTGTTTTTATTTGAAAACGGTAGCAATTCCTATTAAGCATTGTTTAAGCTATAAGAAACACGTGTTTCAAACTTCATTGAGGTTAAGCTTCAAATTATTGGTAGCCAATTTTGAAACATGATCAAGTGTCCTTCCGTAAACCTAGTGAATGTGTTAGAGCTTGAACCGGTTCGAAGTACAACACTATTGTTTTAAATAGTACAAATTGTACAAACTTTCATTCAAATTTAAAATAATTAAATAAATATTTCTTAAGTGCCTTTAGTGCATGTACACATTCACAAACTGTGTTGACTACTTTCCTAACCCTTCAAGTGAAGATACTGCTATAGGATTAAGTTTGACGATTCTATCGAAATAAGATGTTACGAGAATTCTGGGATTTTGATAGCAATTCGTTAAAGCATTAAACATCATAGGGTAGTTACTAACAGTCACCGGAATCCCCTTAAAGCTTGTTAAGGCAGATTCTGAAACGCATGAAATCAAATAATGAAACCTTTCAATAAGCAATATCCTGCTATTTTGATACATCAGAGACATGTTAGTATCATAAAGCGTTTGCCAGTTTGAATGTTACCATCGAACTTAGGCAGATCCAGCTTGGGAAGCCTGAGCCTTACACCTTTCTCCTCTGTACTCATTGGCTGGGGCATATCAGCATTGCTATCGAGCTTTTCGGCTACACTTACAATTTCATATTACAAAGTACATTTCCTCGACAACAGCTGTTGATTCGATATCTGTTCCTTAGGATTTATGTTTATTAAATAGTGCTTCAGAATGAATATTTTCTTTACGTTAGTTATTATCATTTTCACAGCAACACTGATTAGTCTCACATCCACAATCATTTCTATTTCGAATACAACAATTGCCAACGTGTTCATCTCACAGTGCCACCTTTCATGTCGTCAAATTGTTCAGTGTTGTTTGTTTTCGGCCATTCTGTAACTGAAACATCCAAAGCTCCATGATATTGATATCATGTTGAAATGTTGCTTGGGAAAAAATAATTGACGAAAATTTGGGCATGACATATATTCATTAAAAATTTTATTTTTAAATCATCATCATCATCATGTGCGAACTTCGTATTCGAAGGTACGCGGTCTACGGAACCCTAGTGACCCCCGAAGGGCGAACCCTTAGGAGAAGCCGTAGATATACAAGGGAACAGATACTGGAGTGGTCTCCCATTGCCTTCTCCAGGCCGCCATTACGGAATGACGTCAGACCGAAGAGAAAGTGAAGAAGAGGCTGACAAACACAGGAAAGGAAATTGAAACATCCATGCTCTCGACCGGGATTTGAACCCGGGTACCGGCACACTGGCCTCACGGCAGACCGACGCCTGAGACCGCACGAACAAGCCGGCATATTTTTAAATGCAGAGAGTAATAACTATGTCTACCTTTTATTAATGGAAGAGAAAATTGATTGCTCGTAACTACACCCCATTTCTTGTTTAACGATAAAGATTAACGATTATGGAGATATAAAAAGCTAGTGTGTGATTTATAGCTCTATGATCAGTTTTACACAGGCTAAATTATTCCGCAAGAAAAAAAATTCTTTTTATAAGTAATCAGAATTACCAAAGGATTTTCCCTTTATAGGACAATGTTTCCCATTAGATTATAATTTTACCTATACGATACATGTTGAAGAATCTCATTATAGTTGAATGAATGCTTTTGTGCTTACTTTTATACAGGGGTGCCCATGCGGGGGAGTCAAGGCTTAGACTGTGCCATTGAAATTTTTCATTGGGGGGAGGTTCAAAGAAAAAAAAGCAAATAGTGTAAAAGTCGGTTTTTTTTGGTTGTCATTTCAATTTTGGGGGGGGGGGGTTGAAAAAAATAAAAAGAATGTGGAGGGGGGTGACCCATGGGGGGGGGGGGGGGGGGACACCTCTGTTTTATAGATATTGGATTTTATCAATTAAGGTAAAGCGAGGAGAGATAACGCAGGTAGGAAAGTTGACGTGGTTTTCAGTTTACATTCCAACACAGCGTGGTGATACTTAACCTCAGTCGGATTGTTAGTGGTGTCGAGCGTACACGTTGTCAAATTCTTCTACATTTTTGTGAATATGCTCGTATTTGTGGATTCTGCGAGGGAATTTCTACCTCTACTCACCTTGGCAAGTGTCTGAATTTTCATGTAATTGTTTTATTATTTTCACAAAGTACATTTATCGCAGCGATAAAGGATTTTCTGCTGTTGTTAGTTGAAATTGGATTCTTGGCGGGATTGTATTCACAATGCTTTCGTTCGTCCATGTTTGTTGGGGAAATGTTAGGTGCGTCGTCTCTCCTACCGTTTTAGGAGATGACTCCTCATAATGTGAGGAGAGATGACGCCGTTTCGAATTTTCAAAACCAGTAACAATAATGAAGATGAGACCTGAAAAGGCCTACATGAACACAGCACGATTGCAGCAATTAATCCAGTTCTCCTGACGTCAAATGAGGCATCATCTTCTCCACTGCCTGCTTAAGCCGGTTCTCCACAGCCATGTTGCAGCAAAACTGCACAACGCAGTTTTAGGAAGTGTTTGGCCTATTCCGTCCAGCCTCAAACCCTGGAATTCGAAGAGAAAGCAATCCGTTGCAAATATTACAGATCCGGCCTACACAGAAGAAACCAAAATAAAGAACTAATCGTCGAAAACAGAAGAAAGAAAAAAAAATAAGTTAAAAAAAGTTAGAGACAATGCGACTAATTATTATCTCTTATTAGTACGTATTAAACTTTATTAATGTAGTCTGATTAATTGATGTCAAATACATTTTCTATTCTTTTCAATTACCCGTCAAAAACAGGAAAATACATTAATAATGTTTCAAAACTTTAATTTATGGCTTTTATATTTACTATACTTTAATTTTTAATAAGGCTTCTCTTCTACCCATAGCGCGTCATTTCACCTACCGTATGAAGAGAGATGGCAAAATATAGTATTTTTATAAAACGTAATTTTTTATATATTTAAATGATACACCGTAAACTAGTATTTTTTTTAGGAATTAATGTCTCTAGAATGATTTGGCATAATTCATTCTCGAATGAATTCGAAAATTTTGAAAATATAAATTATTATCGAAATGCATGTCTTCTCTACTCGCTTTACCTTTTCTCAATAATTACTGAACCGATTTACTTAAATAAGATATCATATTAAATATAATTAAATACTCAACAAAAAGTATCAGTCCTTTTTTATCAGTTTTGTCCTTCTGTTATTTAATGTTGTTCGCCTACTAGTTGTAGGGAACATTCCCGATATTGCCTCTCGGCTTTTAGGGTTTTATTTATATTGCCTTTTGCCTTTGGCGAGGTCACAGTCTGCTTGACTGATGACTTCACCTGAGCTTTGCCTCTCCGATTCATTTTTATCGAGGGGGCTGGCTAGAGCTGATGATCAAGTAGAATTGTGAAACAGCTGTACTCTAGTCCCCCTCATAAGAATGAATCGAAAAGGCATTTGTTTGTTTTGTTTAGTCTTGTGTTGGCCTAACAGTCATTTTTAAGTAAAAAAAAAAAAAAAAGTATCTTCTACAAAGGAATTAAATTTAAAAAACTATTTACAAAAAAAACTACTTTTTTAAAAGGGTACAGCTTTAAAAAAAACGGAATAAATAACAAATATACCAGAAAATAGTCTATTATAAAAACGATTGTTGCATTTCTCAATTTATTCATAAACTTTAAATTTATCGACGGACCAACATTATGTTTGCGGTAGTGAAATCTTGTGTAATACGGAAATATAATGTCAAATTATCACTACTTAATGTGTAGCCGTCACCCTCAGCCTTCTTGAAATAAAATACATGATGAAATGTATAGTTAAAACTCACTGACTTTATTTTGCTATAGTTTCTTTTTGTTTTAACACTACACCCAGACTCCCTCTGGCGAACAAAGACGTCCCCAGAAGCATTATACAAAGCTTATGCTACTCAACAGAAACTATATTTACCTTATATAGTCATCATTGTAGTATTTCTGTTTTTTATTTAGTTCAAAATTTATTTCATCAAAGTAATGCTCATAGAACAGCTAGTTTAAATGTCAATTATTTTATTCTTTTTCATAACATAAGAGATCAATCACAAGTAAATTGTTCTGCACGTCAAATGTTTCCGAGTAACAGATTTCTTTAGAGTAACAGATTTCTATGATGATTCGACTAAATCAAAACCTTATAGTTATTTATTTTCTGATTTAAAATCTTCCACACCCGAACAATATTGAATGAATACATAATTATTGGTTGATTGTCAGAAAAGATATTGGTTCAAAGTAATATCTTTTCTGACGAGCAACCAATAATTATTTATTATTATTATTATGTTTGTATGTTTCAAACCTTAGGTTTCCCCAGAAAAAACATTATGGCCGGTCAAGCACCAAAGCACATATTGCCAAGTTTAAAACGTGTGCAAGAATCATTAGGGATGTGGGGTTGTGTCCATAAATTTCCTAACAATGCGTGTTGTGTTGAGTACCACAGCCTTCTGCAGTTGTGCATAAGTATTTTTGTGAAGTCCTAATGTGCTGAGGCTGTGGTGCAATGTGTGAGGCACCAGACCAGTGGCAGACAGAAGGATGGTTACAACACGTACTCGATCCTGCCTCCACTGCTTCTGGAGCTCTTGTACTAGATCTGTGTATTTACTGATCTTGTCTGCGTGAGTTTTCTGCATGTTCTTGCTGATAGGCATTGTAATATCAATGAGATAGGCATGTTTGTTGACCTTATTAACAAGTGTCATGTCAGGTCTGTTGTGATGTATGGTTTTGTCTGTGTGAATGGGGCGGTCCCAGTACAGTTTATATGAGGGTGACTCTAATACGCTTTGTAGTATGTACTTGTAGTACGGGACCGTGTTCTTAATAAGTGAATGTTTTTTATTATTATTATTATTATGTTTGTATGTTTCAAACTTTGGGTTTCCCCAGCAAAAAACAATATGGCGGGTCAAGGACCAAAGCACATACTGCCAAGTGTAAAGACGTGTGCGAGAATGATTAGGGATGTGTGGTTGTGTCCATAAATTTCCTAACTATGTGTATATGTTGAGTACCACAGCCTTCTGCAGTTGTACATAAGTGTTTTTGTAAAGTCCTAGTGTGCTGAGACTGTGGTGCAATGTGTGAGGCACTAGACCAGTGGCAGACAGAACGATGGGTACAACACGTACTCGATCCTGCCTCCACTGCTTCTGGAGCTCATGTGCTAGATCAGTGTATTTACTGATCTTGTCTGCGTGAGTTTTCTGCATGTTCTTGCTGATAGGCACTCAATTAGATAGGTCTGTTTGTTGACCTTATCAACAAGTGTGATGTCTGGTCTGTTGTGATGTATGGTTTTGTCTGTGTGAATGGGGCGGTCCAAGTATAGTTTATATGAGGGTGACTCTAATACGCTTTGTGGTATGTACTTGTAGTACGGGACCGTGCTCTTAATAAGTGAATGTTTGTGTGCTAGCTGTTGATGAACGATCG
This sequence comes from Thereuonema tuberculata, assembly GCA_023159025.1. Classification (NCBI taxonomy): domain Eukaryota; kingdom Metazoa; phylum Arthropoda; class Chilopoda; order Scutigeromorpha; family Scutigeridae; genus Thereuonema; species Thereuonema tuberculata. The sequence continues at coordinate 6,011 of JAFIDM010066817.1, forward strand.
ATGCTACCTGATTGTGTCGGTGGAGGTAGTCTGTTTGGGACAGAAGGGGACAGCCAGATATTATGTGGTCGATCGTCTCATGTGTAGTGTGGCATTTCCTGCATCTGTCGTCGTGTGTGCTTGCGTCGTGTAGAATGTGTTTCTTGTATTTGAGTGTGGGAATGACTTGGTCCTGCATCGCGATCATGAACCCTTCGGTCTCCCCAAACAGCTCACCACTCATCAGCCATCTGTTCGTTATTATTATTATTATGTTTGTATGTTTCAAACCTTGGGTTTCCCCAGCAAAAACAATATGGCGGGTCAAGGACCAAAGCACATACTGCCAAGTGTAAAGATGTGTGCAAGAATGATTAAGGATGTGTGCTTGTGTCCATAAATTTCCTAACTATGCGTGTAGTGTTGAGTACCACAGCCTTCTGCAGTTGTGCATAAGTGTTTTTGTGAAGTCCTAGTGTGCTGAGACTGTGGTGCAATGTGTGAGGCACCAGACCAGTGGCAGACAGAACGATGGGTACAACACGTACTCGATCCTGCCTCCACTGCTTCTGGAGCCCGTGTGCTAGATCAGTGTATTTACTGATCTTGTCTGCGTGAGTTTTCTGCATGTTCTTGCTGATAGGCACTGCAATATCAATTAGATAGGTCTGTTTGTTGACCTTATCAACAAGTGTGATGTATGGTTTTGTCTGTGTGAATGGGGCGGTCCCAGTATAGTTTATATGAGGGTGACTCTAATATGCTTTGTGGTATGTACTTGTAGTACGGGACCGTGCTCTTAATAAGTGAATGTTTGTGTGCTAGTTGTTGATGAACGATCGACGCTACCTGATTGTGTCGGTGGAGGTAGTCTGTTTGAGAGAGAAGGGGACAGCCTGATATTACGTGGTCGATCGTCTCATGCGTAGTGTGGCATTTCCTGCATTTGTCGTCATGTGTGTTTGCATCGTGTAGAATGTGTTTCTTGTAGTTGCGTGTGGAGATGACTTGGTCCTGTATTGCGATCATGAACCCTTCGGTCTCCCCAAACAGCTCACCACTCGTCAGCCATCTGTTCGACGCTTCCATGTCGACATGAGGCTGGCTGAGTTCGTGATGATGTCTGCCATGGAGTTCCTTACGAGCCCATGATTCACGCAGCTGCTGAGTGTGGGAGTCAGGGGTGGTGAGTGTGGGAGAAGAGTTTTTGAGGTTCAGGGGTGAGAGGTGTGTGTCAGCCTTGACAATGGCTGAGTGAAGTGAGGAGTCTTCTGCTCTTTGGTGGAAATGTTCCCTAAGTGTATGTACTTGTTTTTCGTGTAGCGTGATGAGATTGATGAGTCCTCGGCTTCCCTCCTTGCGGGGAAGAGTCATCCTTTCCGTAGCGGACTTGGGGTGGTGCATGTTGTGTTTCGTGAATGTAGTGCGTGTTGCGCGTTGTAGTGCTTCGAGTTCGGTGTTTGTCCATGGAATTATGCCGAACGAATACGTTAGTGTGGGAACGGCAAAAGTGTTGATAGCTTTAATTTTATTTCTGGCGTTGAGTTGTGTTTTGAGGATTTTGTGAACTCGAGCAAGGTATGTGCATTTTTGATGTTTGCGTTGTCAATGACGCGCGCTTGCTGGAAGCCCAGGTACTTGTAGGTCTCTCCCTGTTCCATGGATTGGATGGCCAAACCATGGTCCAGTTCAAAACCCTCCAAATTCGAAGTCTTCCCACGTATTATGTGTAACTTGCGGCATTTGTCAATTCCAAATGCCATCCCAATGTCTTTGGTGAACTGTGTGGTGGCTTGTAGTAAATTAGTAAGTTGTGCATTGTTTGTGGCATAGAGTTTAATGTCATCCATGTAGAGTAAGTGTGTGATTTTATATGGTGTCACAGTGCCTGTGGTAAGCCTATAACCGTGTTTTGTGTTATCTAGTAGATGGCTCAGTGGATTCAAGGCGAGGCAGAACCAAAGAGGACTCAAGGAGTCTCCCTGGAAAATACCTCTCCTTATGGGAATGGGATCTGTAGTGATGGAGGTGTTAGAGGTGCGTAGGTGTAATGTTGTGTTCCAACTCTTCATCGTGGCAGCTAAGAATGCCGTGATCTTGGGGTGTATTTTGTAGATATGAAGAGTGTGTAGAAGCCAGGAATGAGGTACAGAATCAAATGCCTTCTTGTAATCGATGTATGCGATATGTAAGTTCCTATTCTTCGCGCGTGCCTGGCGCAGGATTACCGAGTCAATAAGGAGTTGCTCCTTACAACCCTGGGAATACCTGCGACAGCCCTTCTGCTGTTCGGAAAGAATATTATATGTCTCGATGTGTGTATAGATTTTGTCTGCGAGGCAGGAGGTGAGGAGTTTGTAAAGTGTGGGGAGGCAAGTGATTGGGCGGTAGTTTGCAGGTTGCGCTGTTTCAGTGTTCTTGCTCTGTAGGTATGTGACACCCTGTGTGAGGAAACTAGGCATATGTTCTGGGTGTTGGATTATGTCAGTGAGTGTAAGCGCTAGTTTTCCATGCAGGGACGTGAACCTCTTGATCCAGAATTCTGGACTCCGTCTGCACCAGGAGCCTTCCAGTTGTGTGCATGTTTTAGTGCTGTCTGTATGTCTGCGAGATTAATCTCATGGAAGGACATGCAAGGTAAGTGTTCAGTGAGTTGCTGTTCCTCTGTTATCCATGGTGCTTTATCATTGTGGGGGATAGGGTTTGACCACAGAGACGACCAGTATTCATGTAAAGCCTCGCTGTTGGGAGTGTTTGTGTTAGTTGCAGTAGAGGAAGATGTAAGGGATCTGTAGAATGTTTTCTCATTGTATTGGAAAGTGTTGTTCTGTTGTTTGCGCAGAGTGCACTGTTTGTATCTTTGTAATCTTTTTGCAAGTGCACTGAGTTTTTGTTTTAGTGTGTCGAGATGTTCCTGAACCTGGTTATGATGATTTGAATGTGAAGGGCGAGTATTTATGTGCTTGAATATCTTTCTAACCTGGGACATAAGTTTCTTTGCTTTGTTTCCTGCACAGTATTGTGTGAGCCTGGCTATGTCTTCTCTAAGGTCACTGATGCGGCCCTCAAGGCGACGTCTCCAAGGGGGGATGTATTCTTGTGTCCGTGCAGTGGGAGGTATGTTGTGTTGTTTAATTCCAAGTGCCCGAATGGTTCCCTGTGCGGCACAGTAGAGTGTTGTATGTATGTCTTCTAATGTTTGGATGTTGTCAAGGTGTTGTGGGATAGTGTGTGTGTTGAGATGGTATATGACTGTGGCGAGTTGTTTTGATGTGTGTACTTTGGGGAGTGGCGGCCTAAGTGTGGGGTCTGTGCCTGTGTATTGTGCGAGTGCAGTGTAGAAATGATCATGAGCTGCACGTAATATTTCATTAGTTGTATTGTTGGGGCATGTGTACTGAGGGGTAGAGATTGTTTCTGTGTTTTCCATAATGGTGTCTTCTGGTGGGGTGTGGATTGGTGTCCTGTGGTTGGATTCAGCGACTTCTTCTTTAATTTGTGCAAGTATGCATGGGAGAATAAGATTGTTTACTACAATTGAACGTCGCTGATCCGCTACCCGCTGTTCGCTAAGCCCTAACGATGGATAGCGTGTGGTGAAAGCTTGGTGTAGTGCCTGTCTGTATCCTGTTAGTTGAGTACCTAACTTTGTAACAGTGAAGAAGTCGCGCATAAGATCCTGGTTCATCTGTGGTGACCATCGGATGCGCTGGCGTGGTTTCCCAGTCTTGGTGGTCGCCTGCTCTGACACAGACGAAACACTTCCGACTGTTCGGGCTGAATGGTGTTGCCCGGGCATTGTGGTAGCCATACTACAGGATGGGGTGCCACTTTCTCCACCACCACCTGCGGGAGACTGTAGTATATTTTTCGAACGGAGGCCTCTGCCTAACCCCTGAACGCGGGTGACTTTATCCTGCGCCACACCCGATGCAGCATGATCTATATTAGAACGTGTTCTCATCATAAATGGTTGGACCCTTTAGCCTACCCTAAAGCTAGTGTAGTTCCCGCCCCCACCGCGAGGAGGTAGGGTCCATGGGGGCTTATTATTATTATTATTATTATTATTATTACAGGACCATACACACCAATAAAAGAGAACTAACTTTATGAACCAAGACATAATATCAGTAACATTTTTTGCAGAATCTTCATCCTCAGACTGCAAACAAAACTGAAAACATATAGGCTTATAACAGCCCCAAAATAAAAATACAGAACATCGTAATTAATAATCATTTACATAATAGTTCAAATTAACGTAAGTTATAATCTAACATACTCTTGATAGATAGCTCATTTTTATAACAATTAATAGTTTGAATCATTGCCTTCAATGGCACTAAGCCTACGATCTGTGATC
>JAFIDM010066818.1:0-10355 GCA_023159025.1 Thereuonema tuberculata
CGCTAATCAAACTTAACATCTTTGTTAGATAATGCAAAAATTGAAAAATCCGCTAACCTATGGGGGGCAGGGACACCAGACTTGGATGGTTGGAAGGCGACATAAGGACCTAAGTATCCTACCTCCGACCGACACCGGGCCCTTTCTTTCTTTGAGTGGCATTGCAACGCATAACGGTACAGCTATTATATGAGTGTGACATAAATGATGCAACCCACGCCGATTCTACGATAACATTTGAAGTGCAATATATTTTTTTAATTACATAATTTGGTTCCCCTGGCTGCAGCTCCTCCCCCACTTTTAATCCACCACTTGTGTTGAGGACGCTGAGTGAGCTATAAAGCGTCGCTATACTCATTCCCAGTGGACGACTGAACGGGACAGAAGATGTGATCAAGACAAGAACGATCATGTGAGCCTCCGTGGAAAGTGTGGCATTTACCAGATTCTAATTTTCTTGTATTCCCAAGGTTAATGTATATCATTAATCTTTATTATTATTATTATTATTTATAATTACTGTATATACAGTATAGATGTATATACTCTAATTTTTTCATTTATTGAGGGGGGGGGAGCTTTTTGAGGTTCCTGGTTCAGCTGCACCATTTTCAGTTTTGCACCTATGATGTTCAAGTTTTTTTTTGTTTAATTTTTCAGGAAAAGGGGACAAAAAAAAAACCAAACCATTTCATTTCAGAGAGATGAGAGATAATTCACGGACTGTGATTTTTTTTTCTTCACTGATTTCAGAAAATCCCAGTTACTAACAGTTACAACGGAATTCCTGAAACAGTGAAGACAACTAGCGGAAGTCTGATGAAACGAATATATTTGAGAAAACATAATATCTATAGAAGAGAAGAGATCTTATTTTCTTTAATATTTATATTTTAAAAACAACAACGAATAATTTGTGTGAAAAAAAATAAATAAAAAACAAATGTAGTTCATCTCTTATAAGAAATATACAGAATCATTTTGATTTGGAAAACAATGCCAATTGAGTTAACTGTGACTGCGAATGAAAGTGTAAGTTCACGACTACACGCTCTCTCTTGCCGTCGATATCAATACAGTAGCACTGCAATGTCAGTAATACCTCAGACGAACTGTGGTAAAAGAAAAAAAAACAGATTGGAGAAAGCTGGGAATAAATCGAAACATTGAAATATAAATAACTTGTAAAAATTAAATAAAATGGAAGAAAAATCTATAAAATGCACAAATTCGTTAGAATTGTTTTCTTTTAACGCATTGAGCCATCATCGATTGTAATCTGGGACAGCTGTTTCGTCCTTATTAAGACTCATCAGCCAGATTTAGCTTCGATGATGGAGCTCGGAATGGTCGGTACCAATGATCCCGTCTCCCGCAATCGGAAGTGGGACCCGGTTGAAAGCAAACAACTAAACAGTAAGTAAACAGTAAACAGGAACAGGAAAAATACCTCGGCCAGCATTGCGACACTAGTTGCGACCCGTGAAATATTCACGGAAATTAAACAAATTCCACATTTTTGAAAATCACAAGATTGAAAAATATGTTCTAAGCTTATTTTTTTAGAAGCCATAACTTCCACAACAGCCCATAAGTAATTTGAATATCGGCTAATTTGTTAAAATAATATTATAATATTGTTAAAATAATAAAAAATAAAAAATTGATTTACCACTTTCATAGTAGTCACCGCTGCAGTTTCTCATTTTGAAACATAATGGCAATCTGCTGCCCTAAAAGAATAGGCTCGTCGAAAGTGAGGCAATATTAATTGAAATAAAATAAATGCCACATTTTTGAAATGCCCTGAAATTTTTGAAAAACACAATATTGAAAAAGATGTTCTAAGCTCATTTTTTAAAAGCCATGACTTCCGCAACAGCCCACATATAATTTGAATGACTAAGCCAAATTTGGTTAAATTAAAAGAAAATAAAAAATTGATTAACCAGTTTCAACAATAACAATAACAATAACGAATGTCCAACAGCCAACACCAATAATCCTGTCTCGACAACAATGACGGCATGTGCATTGTCATTGTCCCCTACTTATTGATTAGTGAACTAGTGGCTACACAGCCGAAATTATGTAAAAACCGAGGTTTTACAAACTCTTTGATAAATTTGGACGCATGAACTTCATGCATTTCAGTGCAAACTTTATTTATGTGAGAAAGAAAATTTCAATTCGCTGATAATAATTGTGTAATCGCCATCCGTCTCTCCGTGAAGTGCACGAATATTAGAGACGCCATCTTTAAAAATGGGCATGACGTCATGCCTCACGTGTTCTAACGCTGCACTGGGATTGGTTATTTCAAATTACAAATTTACAAAGATCGTACTACTGTTGCCTATTAATAGGATGATTTTATGTGGGGGCACGGGAGTGTCCCCGCCAAGACGAGCCGAAGGCATGAAGGGCACTACGTACCTTTTCTGGAAGCGTTTTTATTTTTTAATTACAACAATTTTCGCGAATCTTTTTTTCCAAGGCAATGTCCTGATATAAACACGATTAGAAACGCTGTGTTACTGCACTGACTGCTTTAACAGTTTTATGAAAATTGAGATCCCTGCAAATCTGAAACACAGCATCACTTATCACTAGTTTGCATATATATCAAACAGAAGTTAGAATCTGCCATATTTGTCGAAAAGACTTAAATAACTAAAAAATTATTAGGAGAAACGACCCATGCAGCGAAGGTTAAGCGTCTCTTTCCATAGCCTTTAAGTTGATATTTCACAATCAGAATGACCTGTTTAGAGTTTTAAAATTCATTATTAAAACTTGTAGCAAATATTATTAACTTTTAAACTCAGCAAAACGTTTATGCTTTCAATAGGTATTTATTTATTTTATGGTTTTGTTCTACCATGTCATTTTTATCGGAAACTTGGATTTTTCTTTAAATGATGTTTAGGATATCTCTTCTTCAACATGCTATTAATCGAACTAACAGGAGACACAAAAAGAGGCAAAAACGGAAAACGAAACGAATATATGTTTAGAAAGTAACTGACAAACTTAAAACATTGTAATATTGCTGTATTGTAATGCCTCTTCAGGAATTCTATTTGAGGACCTTATTCTTTTCATTTCATTTTGCATAGTGTTATTTTCTCTGTATTTGCCTGGACTTATAGTTCAGTTCTTAAGTAATCTTTTCTGAATCAACCTATTGTTATGCATCCTTTCACGTGTCTTGGAAATTTCATTTCTGAAGGTTGTATTTGGTTAATTCTTTTCTCTTACGCCCAGCATTATGATCAACGGTGATACTGTCATTACCTCAAAACTTTCAATCATGAGGCCCCGAAACACGATCTAAAGTCAATACTCCATCACTCGAAGAGGATCGACAGTGTTTGGTTGTGTGATTCACTTAGGCTTCTTGCCACCGGTTTAAACAACGACAGACAGATATTTGTCACCAACTTGACATTATGCACAAAAATTATCGACTCAAAAGCCTGCTTTAGTCAAGGCTCTTTAGGGCCTCTACTTCTCCATGACAACGGGAGACCCCAAGTTGCAAATCAGATTATCCAGAAGTTGCACTAGTTTATTACGAAACTCATCCGCCTTATTCACCAGATCTATCCTCTAAGGCAGTGGTCGGCAATCTTTTGTTGTAAGAGAGCCAAATGTTTTATGTGGGGATTACTGCAGGCCGCAGTAACAACCAAAAACAAAAAAAAACTGATAGTTTCTTCGAAATCGATTTTTAGAGACGTTCATCAAGAATTTCAAAAAAAAAAAATCCTAATATTATATGATAAAGGAAAGAAAGTAGTGCAAAAATTAAAAGCAAATTCTATTTAAACGCAAGAATTAAAATGATATGGACTTGTGAAACAAATGAAAGACTCCCGAAGGATTCACTCTAGTGGATTTCACCTGAGAAAAGAAAAAAATGAAGACCGAAATTACATGACTAGAAGAAATGTCAAGGATAATGCGAGTAAAAAAAAATAACAGATGGCGATTAGGAAGTAGACGAAGAATGAAAGAAGCCAATAATTCAAATATTGACACAGGAAGATACTTAGCATTAAAATAGGCTAATTGAATAAATAAGTAAGTAAATATTGTCAAGGAATTAGCTTATTTGGCACCTCTTTTTAAGGATTTTATCCAGAGAAGATATTTAGAAAATCAAGTTTTGAATCAGGCTGATTACAAAATAGCTTTATCGATAGCTAGCGAAGACTTAAAAAAAATATTTATTAACGGAGAAATTTATCAAAGAATATCTCGCTTCTCAGAAAAGTTTGTGCCTATTTATATAAAAAATAAAACCTGTAAAAACTACATAAAAGAAGTTTTTTTTTTTCTCCTTTAAAAAAAGACAAAGAAAAACATAGAGCAACAATATTTTATTAATAGTAACTTTATTTCGCTAAAACTTCTTTTTAACCTGATGAATTTCATTTTTTTAATTGGTTATAAAATTAGGAGGTTATTATAAAACTACTAAAAGAGCTACTAAACAATGTTGAGTTCATTTTCCATATATTTCAAATTCATGTAAATTATTTACATTAGATTTATATGAATTTAAAAATTCATATTATGGAATTATTCCGTTTTCTGATCCCTTGGCACAATTGTGATTCGAAACATTCAATTGAATGCGAACATTAAGTAAAAAAAACTATTTAGTCCTTTTTTTTTCCTTCATTGGCAACTAAAAACCACAATAATTTCACAGGCATCCTTACAGGACTTTTACCCTAATGCTTGCTAAACTCAATTTGTGATTTTATATATTAAATTTTGTGGAGGTTTTTCGCGAAATTTAGAACCACTAGCAGTTTTCTAGTACTGTCATCATTCAGTAGTAGATACCAAAAGCATTTTATTATTCGGAAACTATGATAGCACGTCACATGGATAAGGGGCGTCCATTAATTACGTGAGGGTTTTTTTTTAAAAATTTGAACCCCCTCCGTCTTGGTGAGATGTGGTGGAACCTCCCCCCCCCTCACGTGAGATTTCCTCTATAATTTTTAAATAATTAAATTTATTTGATATGTTCATGTATTTTGCTTCAAACCATTAAATACCTAAAGCATTACTGATGTCTTCTTTCTGTGAAAGAAGAGGAGAAAAATGATACTATGTTTACTATGCACTATAACGAATTTAATTAAATTTAGTAAAAGTAAAAAAATACGCTGCGATACCACCTTCCCTAATTCTTTACTCACTCCATGGGCATTGTTGTGCTTCCTCTATTGTAATGATTGGACACATGACGTCCATGTCTTTTATTGGTAAAAGAAGACAGACATATCTAAATCTTCTCGTGCAGCCACTCCGGGCTTAGACAATATTATAAAATGTTATAATATGTATATTCTCTGAATTAAAAAGTGAGATTTTCATTGACCCCCTTCTTGCCTTTAAATGAGATTTGGATGAAATTTTGAGCTCACGTAATTAATGGACGCCCCGTATTGCCCAAATCACACCAGCATATTTTTCAATATTGTTTTCATCATTGACCTTTTCACTGACGCTCTATGATCGTGTGATTTGCCTGTGTTGAACATTTTCATCACTGATTCGATCATTGGAAAAATTTATAAACGGTTCTGAACGCAACGTTGTTTACAATAAAGATCAATAGTGAGCTCCAATCAGAACCGACCAGCTTCGAGACCGAAGAAGCCAACCAGCTCCATTTTGACCACCGTTTCGATTGAATCCGAAGGCTATTAGGAATTAAATATCACAGTGAGGAGATTATTTTTCGAAAATAAACAATATTTTTACTGAAATAAATTAATTCTTTGCGTCAGAATATGCAGATGTCAACTTTTTAAAGAGAGATTTCAATTCTTCTTGAGCTGCGTTACGGTCGTAGGAGCTTGTGGGATTGCCGCTGTTGTGAAATCGAAATTCACTTCGCTTTCGTTTAAGAAGTAGAGATGCTTCATTACAATGTACAATTAGTTTCGAACAGATTGACAGCTTGCTAAAAGCCATTTCAAATTCTACCGAAATCACGTTTCCGAAACACGATTTTAACCTCGAAAAAAAGATTAAACACCGAATTTTCGTAACTGGGAGTTGCCACCAGATCCTTAAGAGCTCAACTCTGATTGGCTAGCGCTCAGCCAATCATATGCACTGTTTCATTATATTTCGTCGATACGGTGGAAATTAAGGATGGGGAACCCTTCACTGAAAACAATGATCATTTCAGTGAAGCAAGAACAATGTTGTAAAAACAGGCTGGTGTGATCTGGGCATAAGCAATGGATAATTAACAGCAAGAAATATGAACTCAATGGGACTAGTAGTTTCAGAGACAAATAATAAAGACCATCTTTATTGTCATTATTTTTCTTTTACTTCTTAAAAGAACGACTTGTTTTAAGAAATACCTTCGAAATAACCGTAGCCTTCGAAATAACCGTAGTGTTCTTTATTTATATGCTACATCTTCTCGAAGAAATCATAGACACCAGGTTGTAATAGAAATGGAAATGGAGTCACTCAACTTTGACATAATGCTGTGTATTAATGTGTGTGGAAATGTTGAACATAAAATAAAAACGACAACACACTTCGAAATAACAATATTTAAAAATGTTAAATGCCTTATGTTCACACTCAATTTTGCTTTGCATCTAAAAAATTAATATTTTTTCAGCAATGGCAGTGTGTATAAATGCAACTTCGATTTTCCAAAGAATATTTATTTCTGAACGTGATGACGACTTAGTTACATTCTTATTGAACTAATACCATCTGCAATCCTTCTCTGTCCAATGGCAGGGATTATTCCTTGTAGTTACATGGATTACAACCAATACACTCGCGTTGCGAAGGTTGAGATACTTTCAATGATTTAGTAGATAATCTGAAAAATAAATAATCCGCTTGTACTGAACTAAAGTCATGAATTATATGCCAAGTATTATGAAATCTGATTGTGTCTTTCATGAAAACCAGGTAGGGATAGCAATTAGTAAACCAATCACAGTACTTCGCAACGGCTTCTGACTCACCTTTACTTTAGAATAGACTGCGCCGGGGTGGTCTAGAAAATGCACGCGCGAGTCTGTTTGCGACCCCGTGCTATCTTACCCACTTCTATTTATATGGAATAATCGTCATTCTTAACTCAAACCTTGTTAATACACTGAATTCCTAATAATGATTTAAAAAAAAAACAAAAAAAAACAAAAAAAAACTTAAGTTGAGATACTGGGAAAAGACTTAAATGGGAAAAAACTGAAGAATAAGAATTGCTCATGAGGACATCGAACCCACGACCTTAGCGTTATTAGCACGACGCTCTAACCAACTGAGGTAACAGGTCACCTACAACATTCAAGAAATCCTAAAACAGTCGCTTCCTAATGCCCAGATCACACCAGCTTATTTTTTCAACATTATTTTGTTACACTGAAATAAACATTATTAAATAAACACTAATTACCGTAAGTCTCTGACATATTTGTCTAAGAGACTTAAATAATTAAAAATTATTTCCTCCATATTAAAACTTTTAGCAAATATTATTAACTTTTAAATTCAATAAAATGTTTATGCATTCCTTAGGTATTTATTTGTTTTATGGTTTTGTTCTACCATGTCATTTTCATCGAAAACTGGAATTTTTTTGAAAGAAATGTTAGAATACAGGTTCTTCAACATACAATTGCAAGTTATTAATCGAAATAAAAGGAGACACAAAAAGTGGCAAAAAACGTAAGTCTGTCTTTACTAACAAATAATCACCTGATCGTCTGTAAAATTGATCTCTCATTTTTTATACTTGCTTATACTTTTTCTCTGCATTTTTGATTGGTGAGATATTACATTCTTATCTTATTCCTTTATATTAATTCATTTTATCGGTCTCCGTAATAAATTTGGATTTTCATAAAAGGTACAAATGCTTTTTACAGATGTGTGAACCACATTTTTCCATTGTATATCACAGTTTTTAACTGATATTATCAAATGCTTTGTCATTATCGATACATGCTAAATGAGTTATTAATTTTTTAAATGCTTATTTAAACATCATCATCATCATCATTGTTCTATCGTAGACAGATCCAATCGCAAGCAGCAAATAAGGTCAGCAATGTCTCTTTCTCCAAGTCGCTCTATCTCTTGCCTCCTCCTGCAGGCCTTGATATCCACTTGTAGTCAATAAGTCATCCAGGATCATTTTTCTCTTTCTTCCTCTTGGTCTCTTTCCCTCAATCTTCCCCTCCAATACTTTCTTCATGAGATTTTCGCCTCTCAGCACATGGCCAATCCAGTTCTTTTTTCTTCTTCTAATATTCTTTAATAAACTTCTCCCTTCCCCTATTTTTTCCAGAACTTCATCATTAGTCATCTTGTCTGTCCATTTAATTTTCTCCATCCTCCTCCATAGCCACATTTCAAATGCTTCCAGCATCTCAGCATCTCTCTTTCGCAGATTCCAAGTTTCCGAACCATGCTAGGATCTCCTCCAAATGTAGCATTTTATAAGTCTTTTTCTTAAATCAATATCCATATTATTTGTGAACAAGTTTTTTCTATTATAAAATGCAAATTTACCCTTACGAATTCGATTTCTAATATCAATGTTACATTTACCGTCATCCTGAATTATACTTCCCAAATATTTGTATTGCTTAACTTGTTCCACCCTTTCTCCATTCAATTTAATAAATACTTTTTGAGCATTTCTAGCAATTCGCAGCACTTTTGTTTTCTTGGTGTTGATCTCCTTTCCAAATTTATAACAGGCTTCTCCAAATCTTTTCAGCAAGTGTTCTAAATCTTCCTCACTCTCAGCTACTATAGCCAAATCATCCGCAAATCTAACGCTTTTTATTCTTCTTCCTCGAATACTGATACCCGTATCCTCTTCGCAATGCAGCAACCCTGTCGCACTCCTCTTCCAATTACACATTCCTTTTTGCTTCCTCCTTTTGTCTCAGTTATTTCTATTTGATTCATGTACAGTTCCGCAATTAGTCTACGATCTCGACAATCCACACCTATCCTTTTCAGTACTTCCATCAGTGTATGTCATTTCACCATATCAATGACTTTTTTCAGATCAATAAAACAAATATAAACTTCTCTATTAACTTCGATATGTCTTTTACAGATTGTTCTCATCACTACAATTGCATCTCTTGTTCCTCTGTTCTTTCTAAAACCAAACTGGTCCTCACCTAGATAGTATTCCACCTTGTTGTATAGACGTCGTTTGATAATATTTAGCATCACCTTAGAGGTATGCGAGATTATAAATACTAATTGTTCTATGTAGTAATATGGTGACTAGTTTTTCCAATAGGTATTACAAAGCTTTTAGTGAAATCTCTAGGCCATTCGCCTATTTTATAAATGAGGTTGCAAAGCCCCAAAATCTCATTAATTCCATCCAGCTGTTTCAAGATTTCTCCAGGAATCTCATCCACACCCTCCATTTTCCCACTTTTTAGCTCCTTCATAGCCATTTCAACCTCACATTTCAGTATGTCAGGATCTCTTTCTTCCAATAAAATTTCACCATGTTTTTCTAGTACTATTTTATCTGGTTTTTCATTCTTTGCGTAAAGCTCCTCAATATATTCCTTCCACCTATCACCCTGCTCTTCCTTGTGGTATATCAGTTTTCCTCGTTTATTCTCAATGGGCACGCTTCTTACATCTTTCTTCTTAAAATGGATAAGTTCCTTAGCATTAGTAAACATCCTATCATAGAGTCCTTTTCTGTCCATCTCATCAATAGATTTACATTCATTACTCAGCCAAATTTCTCTTGCCTTATCCGTTTCTATTCTTAGTTCATTTTTAGCAATCTATATTTTTTATTCCTTCTTCGCTGTTTATATTCTTCCATTTTCTTCTCTATTTCATCTTCTTTATTATATCATTTTTATCCATGGCTTTTTTAACTTGCTGCTTTCAATAAATCCAATTTTCTCTTTAGCTGTTTCATATATCATTTTTTTTTAGTCTATTCCACATTAAATCGGTGTCAAGTACTTCTTCAAAAGTTACCTCTAAGTATTATCCATCTTCTCTCTATATTTAGCTCCTGCTGTTCGTTTAGCATCTCTGCATTCCATATTTTATTTTTTTTTCCGCTAAATAATTTCTTCAATCTTATTCTTGCCTCTAAAACAAGTAGGTTATGTTCCTAATTTCTTTTGCCAAGACCATATTTCCCTACTTTGTCATTTACTTCTTCATCTCCTATTACCGCATTCCAATCACCCATTATGATAGTACATTTCTTGGCTTTATCTTCTTCCATGACTTCCTCTATTTGGTTACATATCTCTTCCACATCTTCATCATCGTACTGACTT
>JAFIDM010066819.1:0-10354 GCA_023159025.1 Thereuonema tuberculata
AAAAAATATCATAAATTATTATTTTTTAAATTAAAAACGTTTACTACAAAAGATATTAAATTACTTTTTTTTAATAATAATGGTAAATGAAAGCAAAATTCCTATACAAATAAATAAATAAAATATTTGCTAAATAAATAGCAAATTAGAGATTAAGTGAAGTTAAATTTTGTTTAATTTGTTAATGAACATTAAATTAAAATAAATTCAAATATTTATTGTTTAGTAAATTTATGAATTGAGAATTTTACAGGTAGTGTAATATCTAATCGATGATTCACTTCTGATGATTTTATTAGGTGTATAGTTGAGAATTGATGAATTCTTAGAAATAGAATTTTACATGAAGTCTGATACCGCATTTATATACAGTGAAACCCCACTATTCGTATACAATCTGTTCCAGGAGGCAGTTCAAATGGCGAATCATTTTTTCACATAAGATATAATGGAAATTGGATTAATCCGTTCTAGAACCCAAAGATGATTGCTTATTTAAACCTTTATAATAATACTTTAAACGTAAAATACATAAAAACTATGAAAACAATAAATATATAGGCCTTTCTTATTATGTCTTTCTTTTTCAGTATAGACGATATGGTTGATTTCGCCATGCCATACTGAGTTGCCAGGTCAGAGACACGAGTTCCACTTTCAAACTTCGCAACGAGTTCTTTTTTCAATTCAATTGTCGTTCTCACTGCTTTCCTTTAAGGCTTAGTTGAATCAGTAATCTTTTTGGACCCATGGCTGCACTATTTTCAATAAAAATAATAAAATATCACAAAGTTTCATGATGATGCGTAGCGTACGGAAGCTAGCACGAGACTGAACTGAAGCGATCGCGTGGGGCGGCCAGTAACAAGGTCACGCTGTCCGAATCGCGAGCAAGCGTACAAATGGCGAGTTCAATTTTACTTGAAAAAGTTGGACGAATAACGAATTGTACGAATGGCGGGGTTCCATTGTACATACAATGTCAGATTTAAATACGTATCTTACTATTAGCAATTGAAGATTTAAATGAATTTATAAGAAGTAATGGAAACTTCCTATACAAAATAAAAATATTACAGAGTATCTACAGAACCGGGAAATCGGGGAATTTTGTTATTCTGGAAAAAATCGGAAATTTTTTGGTTGAACGGACCCGTTTGGAGGGTTTTTTTCTCTCTTATCATCAGAGAATTTTAAAAGAAATTGTTCATGAAATCGGGGAATTTTTTTATTCAGATTTTGTAAGACACCCTGTATTACAAATAGCGATTGAATGAGTAATGTCGAAGTTTTATAAATTTGAGATTAAATTTATTAATTTACTTTAAATAAAAATTTTCATTGGAATTTTCCACTGAAACAATTTTTATAGTCCCTTGTTCCATTACACAAATAGATTTTGTTAAATGTTACAAATGGAAAATAATTCTCCACAATGTTAAGAAAATATAAGATATTATTTTATTCCGTTTTATGTTAATGTAATAAAAATATTTTGGGAATAGGGAAAAGCCTTGGAATTTGAATTAACTATTTCTCCTAAAATTCTAAATATTAATATTTTTTATCAACTTTTATAATTTCGTCTGTCTGTCTGCAACTCGATATAATTAAGCTATTAAGATAGATCCAAGGTTCTCAATGGTACCATTGAATGAAGGGTACTCAAATTGGATGAAATTAGTTCATTTTGTCATTCCATGTTGTTTCCATGAAATTCTAACAAAACATACGTTCAAAACCAAATAATTTTGTTACCACTGCACCGATTTTAATGAAATTTGGCATACTTACTAAGTTTTTTACGCTGATTTTGAAACTCAAAACCACTTTTGCCGGAGAAGCTTCGTTCAGAAGTTAGCGCAGTATTTAGATTATACAAAGGTGAGTTTTTAATGCCTTTCGGCGTTATGAGTCAAAAATAATAATTATTCTTTAGATAAATTAAACTTTAGATATGGTTGGTATTTCGTTTTTCTTTTTGGGTGGAAAATGATCCTTTAGATTAAACTCTCAGAACCTATATTACATTTATACAGGTAAGAAGTACACCTAAATAGGTCTCATAAACATTAAAAAAGAAAATTCAAATCATATATATACATATATAGGAATTGGCTAAGTTCGTCTGTCTGTAACTCCATATAATTAAGCTATTAAGATAGATCCAATGGTTGATACCTTTGAATCAAAAGTACTCAAATTGGATGAAAATATTAGTTCATTGTGTCATTCCATGTTGTTTCCATGAAATTTTATTATTGGGAACTGACCTCGACAACTGAAATTCTAACAAAACATACGATCAAAAACAAATAATTTTGTTACCACTGCATCCATTATAATGAAATTTGGCAAACTCAGTTGTTTACGCTGATTTCGAAACTCAAAACCATTTTTGCCGTAGAAGCTTCTTTCACAAGTTAGCACAGTATTTAGATTACATTTACTTTATATTTGATTGGGTTTTTTTTTAAACCATTTAGCCGTATCCGACTCTTGGCGATTCTATGGGTCATCTCTCGCCACTCTTTCCGATCTTGTGCCTTCCTTCTTAGCTGCTCTAAACTTAGGCCTGTGATTGCTTTAATCGTGTCTATCCATGTGATCCTCGGTCGGCCACGTCTTCTTTTCCCACTCATCATTCCCAGCATTATTGCATTCTCAAGTGAATCAGATCGTGACACATGTCCAAAATATTTTAGCTGCATTCTATTTATCTTCCCGCCAAGTGAAATTTCAGTTTTCATGCGTTTCAAAACCTCCCTGTTTGTAACCTATTCTTTCCAAGGAATTCGTAAGAGTCGTCTCCAACACCACAGTTCGAACCCATCTATTCTCCTCCAATCAGCTTACTTCATTGTCCAACTTTCGCATCCATACAATGCAATAGGAAACACTATTATATTTGATAGTTGATTATAAAATGATTTTTCAGATTTTTTTATGCCTGTCGTCCGACAGGCTTTGCTGCTAGTTGCTTTATAAAACTGCATAAGTCTAGAGAAAAAGAAAACAATTAGTTTAGTTTATTTAAAGAAATGTCAAAACTAGATCCATCTGCAAAACTTGTTGATTTTTAAACTAATGCTGTTTTTATCAAGACCTGTGTAATGGTTAATTTGTAATTTTGTAAAAAAAAAAAAAGGCGAGAGAGATAATTAAAATGCTTTTAAAATAATATTGCCAAGAAATGAAATATACATTTTACTTGAAAGATAGAAGTTTCAAACGATATTAAAATAATGAAAAATCGTATGTACATGTGTAAAAGATTTAATACGTTTTAAATTTGTGATAGTATAGGCATAGGAATTTTCTGGTGTAGGTCTGCCATGGTAGCTTTAACTAATTGAACAATAAGAATAGTGGTCAACTTATTAATATTAACTCCTCCTAATTAGCCGTGAGAATTAGATGATTAACATAAGACTTTTTATTTTCTAAAAAAACAAAAAAAAAACAAAATGTGATTTCTTCCAAACTTTTGTTTTCGATAACATTACAAAATGCCTACTTTGTAAGCCTATCTCAGGAAAACTAAAAGACTCAAACTAATGTTATATTTACATACTCTCAGTTTTTGAAAGCTTGTTTTTCTGGCTCAAGCAGTTCTTTATTTATACAGCTTTAAAAATGCCCGAAAAGTTTTTGGAAAACCAGTCACAAATTGCAGACCTTACTTCTGAATGCTATTTCTCAGAAATGTTTAAGATTAGGACAGTATTTGGTAGGTCTTCATGCAAGGAGTGAAGGTACCTTTGTGACAAATTTCATTAAAATCGGAGAGGGTCACCTGAGAAATTTCAAAATTTTTTGCTGACTAGACGTGGAATGACCCTAAATTTATTTCGTAATTTTATATTTTATTAATGGAAAAGCATTGGAAAGTATTTCGTTATGAAATCTATATTACTAAAATCTTTTATTTCTCTGTCTGTCCGGCGCAAGTTTTCTTTGATAATGGAAAATAGAAATAATTTTTACAATGAAACATCCGCGACAGGAATCGAACCTTCAACCTTCTGATCCGAAGTCAGACGTCTTATCCATTAGGCCATAGGGACTACAACTCTTTTCATATTGTTTTTTGACTTATCTCTCCTTTCCCTTCCCCCATCAATAAGGAATGTATTCAACCTTTTTTTTTGAATCTCAAGATTGTTTATTTATTTCCCATCCGTCAGTTTATTTGCAATTCGAAACTGACAATTAGAACTATAGGGTGTCTACTGAATCTCAAACAAAAAATTTAAGGACAATTCCCGTACATTTAAGGACATTTTCCCAAAAATTTAAGGAGATTAAAACTTGTATCGTTTCGTAAAATATCTGTTCAACCAAAAAAAAATATGCTGAAAATTTAAGGACATAGTCTGATTTTCCCGTACATTTCATATCAACCCAAATTTCCCGTAGAATTCCCGGCTGGTAGACACCCTGAACTATAATTGCCGAAACGTTGCAATATTTTAAATATTCTTACTTAACCAAACTCTATGTGATACTGAAAAATAAGTGCATGTACACGGCAGATGTTGAAGTAAAGAAAACAGAGTCAAGAAAGAAAGAACCACTCTTTTTATGAGGTGGAATACTGAAAAATCCCTATTTGTAACTCAGAAACCATAAATATTTGGAACTCAAAAGCCAGTGAAAAGTATCAATTGGAATAAAAAAAAAAAGAGTCAAGAAATAAAGAAGCACTATTTCTATTAGGTAGAATACTGAAAAATCACTATTTGTAACTCAAAAACCACCACTACTTCTAACTCGAAAACCACTGAAAAGTATCAATAGAAAAAAAAAAAAAAAAAGTGTCAAGAAAGAAAGATCCACTATTTCTATTAGGTAGAAGACTCCTCAGAAGTTAGACTTCTTAGCCATTAGACCATGAGGCCTACATTCTAATCTCTATAAAAAATAAAAATATATCACAGATATATGATTTACACGCTGCGCTGGTTCTAAAAGCAGTCGTGGATTGAGAAAATAAACATCAAAAATTAAATTAAAAAAAAAAAAAAAACTTTAAAAATTTTTTATTTTAGTTTCCTTGATGTAATTTGTATGTGTTTTTTTAATAAATAAAAAGGTGTTTTCCGTTACATAAGCGAGGCTTCCGGAGCGAAGCGACGGCTAGCCGACTAGTTTATATTAAAATAAGACTTCTAATTATCTAAAAAAAAACATTTAAAATTGAGTAAAATTAAATTAAAAAAAAAAAAGGAAAAAGAAAATGGTTTCTTTCCTGTATTGATAGATCAGATTAAAATGGTAGCTCTTTCTTAGTGGTTGTTGGCCCTGAAAAGGGCCTTTTTGTTTTGTTTTGTTGTTTACTTGGTGCTGGTGTATTTGGTGACGGCTTTAGTTCCTTCACTCACCGCGTGTTTGGCTAATTCTCCGGGAAGCAACAGACGAACGGCAGTCTGGATTTCTCGGCTGGTGATGGTCGATCGCTTGTTGTAATGAGCCAGACGAGAAGATTCGGCGGCAATTCTCTCGAACAGGTCGTTGACGAAACTGTTCATGATACTCATTGCCTTGGAAGAGATTCCAGTGTCAGGATGCACTTGCTTCATTACCTTGTAAATGTAGATGGCGTAACTCTCCTTCCTCCTCTTCTTGTCTCCTTTCTGAATATTCTTCTGGGCCTTACCGGCCTTCTTGGCTGCTTTACCGCTAGTCTGGGGAGGCATCGTCATAGTCACAAAAGAACAAAGTGAATGAAGTTCATTCATCGCCATCGCCTGTAGAGCAGGGGTTTGAGGACCCCAAATAAGAGCACAGTATACAGGACTGAGCCCACTGACTGCTGGATGATTTATTAATCAGTTCTTCAACTTGATCCAAGGGCGATATATAAAAAATTTAGATTGACTGTCCATCATTGAGCAGGTCCTGTAGGCTTGACATGACTGTGCACAATAATTGCTGCGGGGAGGATGAGTGGCTGTTGAGTATCACAGGGATAATTGTAGAAATCCAGGCACTGAGTGCGGTGGTGGTGACTACTGTCTGCGCCGCAGGGAGGGCAGAAGCAGTGGCAGGATCCGCGGTAGTGAGGGGGGCTTCTCTTCCTTCATTAGCAGGGGCGTTTTTCAACCCTGTTGGGACGGACAGTGGTTGGTAGTTTGGCAGAAGGCTCTTGTCAAGAGGCTGTTTAGGGGGGGAGCTGTGGGGCATCCTGTCGTGGGGACGGCAGTCGTCAATGTCCGTGTCGGTCTCCGAGACTGAATGAGCTGGCTGTCTAGGGTGCCTGCGCCTGCTGCGCTTAGTTGCAGTGGCGTAGCTGTCTTGAGTGGGTGGCAGAGTGAGAGCCTGGAGGGGCAGGGCGGCTGCAGAAGGGGGAGGCACAGGGGCGATCTTCTTTCTAGCATGGGCCGGGCCCGGCAGGGTGTCGTTCGCTGAGGAGGGTGCAGCAGTGGTTGGCGGGGGTTGACGGGATTGGGCAGGTGGAGGGTGGCGTCCGGGCTCACGAAAACGACGTCGTAGCACCTCTCGGGGGTGGGCAGGGCATCCCTTCCTGCTGGCCACATGGCCGCCTCCACAGTTACAGCACAAGAGGGGGTCAGTGGGGCTCTTAGGACAGTTACATCCGTGGTGCGCACCTGCGCATTTTACACATTTGGTCGAAAGGTGGCAGTTTACCGAGGAATGACCATATTGTTGGCATTCCATGGTATCTGCAAATACTTCAGCTTTGTCGCCGGAGGAGTATACCAGGCCCCTCTGCCCTTGAAGGGGATGGGAGGAAGATTTACTGCCACGGAGTATTCGAGCAGCTTTCCAGACACTGCCGTCGTCCACATCCAGGGACGCCTCCCAGGTCTCCGTGCGGTGTTCGGCCAGCAAGCGTTTCACCAGCTCGCATTGTCTGTTGAATCGGGTTTTCGTGGCAGGGTTCCTGGTCTGCTGCCAGGCTTTCCGCAGACGCCTTTTTTCCCTGATTTGGATGAGGATGTCTTCAGGCAGGATGTCTGTACCGCTAGTCTGGGGAGGCATCGTCACAGTCACAAAGAGCAGTGAGAATGAAGTTCAACGAATGAAAATCACTTATATATAGAACACGCGGATTCCTACGTGTAGGGGGAACGGACCTGGCAGAGATTGGAGTGAAAGAGCTGTTACGTTTTAAAATTTCTATATATGTAGTGTTAAACAACTGATAAAGCTTTTAAAAGACATATTGGATTTTTATTTTTAATACTTTCAAATTATTTATAATCTTTAATTATAATCTGATTACATTATCAATTGTGGTTTTTTATTATTTAATCTTCATTTTTGGATTAATTAAATTTATAACTTCTTAAAATTGCTTTTGCTCAAAAAAGCTGGAAAATCCGTTACTTAAATCAACATACAGTCGGACCCCAATTTAACGAATTCATCGGGACCGAAAATTTTATTCGTTAAATCGGGGATTATTCGTAATATCGGGGTCCAAAATAAAAAATTTCTGCACTTACCTTATGGAACAGCTGTAATAAGCAACTACACAAAAATATCCATAATTAGAAATTTTACACTTTTTATTCAGCAGCTAATAATACAGCGAATTTGAAATTTTAAAGGGTATGTACTGACTAATGTTTGGCAATTTCCTTGATTCCTGACTCGAAAAAGTTCTTTTTCGACTTAATGGAGAGAAGAAAATACAGCGTCATTTATATCCTGCTGCATTACGTATGTTTAACCAAACTAACAAAAAAAAAAATTTTATTCGGCTGTTGAAATAATTCGTTAATTCGGGGTTTCTTATTCGTTAAATAGGGGTTTTTGCCTTCATTTTAATCAGGGAAAAAGAAAAATTCGGTAAATAGGGGTTCGTTAAATCGGGATCCGACTATATAGTTAAAAAATATAAAAAGTCACATAAGAAATGTTTCCTCTTAATTAAATTTCCTTAAAAATTAATTTTAACATTAATAAGAAATTACCTAATGCTTAATATTTCCTATATTGCTTAATAATATTTCATAAATAATGCAAAATATTTACTAAATTTAAATTAATTATCATCTTTTTTTCCTAATTTTAAATTGTGGTTTACGTCGTGGTGGTGTCAAGCGTAATTCTGGTCTGATCTACGAAGAGACCCGCGGTGTGCTCAAGGTATTCCTGGAGAATGTGATCCGTGATGCCGTCACCTACACGGAACACGCCAAGAGAAAGACCGTCACTGCCATGGACGTAGTCTACGCCCTCAAGAGACAAGGAAGAACACTGTACGGTTTTGGAGGTTAAGAAGAAACTATATTCATCTAATAATCATTGATCATCCCATCTATACATATAAAAAGGTATAATGGTATATACAAATACCTTACGATACATTGCCTTACAAAATGCCGTCGAAACGGTCATTTGACATCGCGCAGTGGAATACGCGAAAGAAACTTCCGGTGAGGCGGCCGCTCGTCATTATGGTTGTGATCCGAAAAGAATCAGAAAGAGGAAGAAACAATATGATAATCTTTTGTCTGCGAAAGTGGACAAAGGTGCAAGCAAATAAAGTAGCTGTTTGTAATATTAGCCGGTATTTATGTGTAAAAATATTGCGTTCTGAAGCTTTTTGTTAATAATGGCCGGCCTCTAATAGCAGCCGGTCTCTATTAAGCGCCAGGAGCCGAGGCTAGTTTTGCAAATAAACGCCGGGGGCCTCTATTGGAGCATATACGGTAATTATGAAAATAATTCGGGCAAGCCTTTATTAAGTGAAGAATATAAAGAGGAAAAAAAATTGTAAAGATGAAAATCATAACTACAGATTCAGTTTTTTTAACGAAAAATATACCAGACATCGTCAATGTAATTATTTTGAACAAAAAAAATATAGGGTGAAGAAGTAAAAGATATATTGACTTTTTAATTATAGGATTTCAATTTTGAATAGAACATAAGTAAATAAAGAAATAAATTTACATCTGGACAAATCAAGCACTGAAATTAGCCTATGTCTATCATCTTTACTTATTTTTTTTTGAAATTTTTCTATCAAAAATTAAAAAAAAAAAAAAAAATACAACTTTTGTAGCTAGAATTGATTTTGATTTTTGAGTAAAATTATTTAATAATAAATTTCTTTATTAAAATTATATCTGAAACATTAGAGAAGCTTATTATAGAAATTTGGAAGTATTTTTTTTTTTAAATAGTTAATCAACAATGAAAATAATAAATATTAAGTTTATACTTATTAATAGATAATATTAAAAAATTGAAAATACTTGTGAAAAGATTTCAAAACAGCAAAAGAATTGATTGATTGAAATCAGTGTAATAAAGAAAGAAAAAAAAAACGAGAAGAAAACCTTTATTAAAGTACTGATATATCTATATCTTATTATTTTAAAAAATGATCTTTGAAACAATTTACTTTTAATAGGTCTATATCTAAATGGACTTTTTACAATATCCTTACCCCACCTCAACCATAATCATGGGTTCCCCACTGGCTGTATTTCACTTTCCCGCTAATAAAGTGAAAAGGAACAAAGATGGAAGATGATTTAGATCGCGAACATTTCAAATGCGATGTTCTGATCAAAGATACATGTTTTATTAAACAAATAAGATAACCACTCATGATAATTTTATCTTTAGAAAAAAAAAATCTAAGTTATTTTCTTGATCTCTATTATTTAATTAAGTTTTTCTATCTTATTTTTTTTTTCCGTAAAAAAAAAAAATTATTTGGTAATTTTGTTAAGGTTTTTTTGAAATGCAATGGATAGGGGAAAAAAAGCCAAACTCTACTTCAGAATTAAAACTTCAATTGAGCTGCTATTATTTAAGTTTTACCTGTAATTACCTAATTTAAGGAAATCAATTAATTTCTACTTAATTAATTATTTGTCATAGATGGAAACTTCCAATTGCAATCTAAGTTAATAAAATATATCAAACCAAAAGAATTAAATATATAAAACTTAAGTAATAATAAAGTTTAAAATTCTTATGTTGTTTTTATTTTTTTTCTTTGTATTTATTTTTTTTTAATAATAAATTAATAACAATAAATATTAGCCAAATTAATTATTAAAATTGCCTTTCAAACTTTTAACTTTCATGTTAAATATATTTTTAACATGATTTTTCAGTTTCATATTAAACCGATATTATATAGGATATTAGTTGTATTTACAAATTTCTAGTTTTCCGATTTCACTATCAAAAGTATCTATTCGGAGGAAGTAGTTTACTTTTTCAAAAGACATCATTTTGTCATTTTATCTTAATTTTTTCTATATTATTAAGCAAATTATTATATTCGCTTAACTTTGAAACTTTTTTTCCCGCCGAAACAAAAATCGGACCAGAAAGAGAGCTGATACTACGAATCCGTTCC
>JAFIDM010067093.1:0-42659 GCA_023159025.1 Thereuonema tuberculata
TTTAGGGTTTGGAAGAACGGGAAAATTCTTTTCTATAGATGAAGCAATATCTCCAGTAATTAAAACAAACTTTTAATGGCTTTCACTGGATTCTAAACATTTCTAAATATTCCTTTCCTCACGTGATTACGCTACTTTAAATTGTATTGTCTTCTTATTCAAAATTACTTAGAACTCCATTTACAAATCCTTTTTTCCCCCTTTTCTTCAAATTTAGTATTTGCTTTAATCAAATCAACAATATTTACTTCATTGAGGTTTCTCTAAGTTTTCTAGTTTTACTATGTACTATGATTTCATTTCAATGAATTTGCTTTTTTTTAACGATTATGTGAGCGATTATGTAAGAATGATCTGAAAATAAAGTAAAACTTCAATTATTTGATTTCCAATGTAAATAACTAAGTTCTAGATGTTGCGGCTACTACGTTCCCCTTTGTCTTTGCTAAAATTCTTTTCTCCGTGCAGGAGATCTCATTGCGAGATTGAAGTGATTGCTACATTTTTCTATATGAAGATGAGGAATGGCTAGA
The DNA here is from genome assembly GCA_023159025.1 of Thereuonema tuberculata. Lineage (NCBI taxonomy): Eukaryota > Metazoa > Arthropoda > Chilopoda > Scutigeromorpha > Scutigeridae > Thereuonema > Thereuonema tuberculata. The sequence goes on from JAFIDM010067093.1 coordinate 534, forward strand.
GAAAATAAATGATATTTTAAATGAACCCTAACCTCCATCTATTTAGCGATTTTTATTTGTCTAGAACAACATTCACGACATTGAGATAACAGATTGTGGAAACTCCAAGTATGGGACTGACTGACCAGGCTTCCTCGTTCCAATGTGTCATTTAAGTCATCCTCACATAATCTTTAAGTCATAGTGAAGAAACTGAATGATGCAATTAAAGATACAAAGCCTATATTTTACAGAGAATCTGATTCCTTTGATCTGAGATTAACCTACTGCTTCTTTTTTCCGGATTAAAGTACAGTAAAACCCCGTTATTACGCTCGTCAAGGGACCGTGACCTACAAGCGTAATAAGCGGGATAGCGCTATAAACGGGGAATGATTTATATGATGGGGAAACATTTAGACACAATTTTACAGGAAAGATACTTGATTCTGAAATAGATATAGTGCAAATGTGAGCTTATTTCCTATTAAAAAAATCTTTGATTGTGGTTTGCCATGTGTGTATGCTACTGTTATAAATTACGACATTTTCAATGCGGTTCAAGAAACTATTAACATCAATTGATACTCCACTAGGAGCAATACAAATATATTTTCGGAGCAGTTTTAGTGCACTGCCCGCTATTTCACGCGCCTTTTCTTGAATGATTGGATCACTTAATGGCACTGATGCATCACGGGACTGATGAATCCATTCAATTAGAATTTCCTCGGCATCTTCACATTTTCCACACTACTTTTTTACGTTTGCAACCATCCTTCGCTGAATTGATAATTCCATTCTTATTTTTTATTATTGTTCTCAGACTGGATCAGGGAATTCTTAGATTCTTCGAAAACCTTCTGATTTAGTGTAGAATTCTCGTCGTACTTACGAAGAATTTGCAATTTTTCACTTATAGAAAGGGATTTCCGCTTCGACATTTTGCACTAACTTACTGTATCACAGACCCGCACTTCAAAGAGTTCGAAGATTCCCTCCTACCAGGGAAAGAAAAGAATCGTTACAGTGTTACATTTCTTTTCGATACAAAATTTCCGATATAAAAAAGCGCTACAAGCGGGATTTGAAGCGTTATAAGAGGGTAAAAGTATACAGAGTTATATAGAAAATTCCAGGGACCGCATGAAAGGAGCGTAAAGAACGGGATAGTGCTATAAGCGGGAGCGTAATAACGGGGTTTTACTGTAGTTATTATGTTACGTAGGCAAAGAACATTACATCTCAACCAAACATTGCATCTCAACCGAATTTTTAAAAATTATTTTTCAGCATCGTGTTTTGATAGAAAATACAGTTCTTTGTTAGATTAAAAATATATCACAAGGAATTAATTTCTTTCAATTAATTAATTAATTTTTTCGTTAATATTTTAGTTCGAATCTAATATAAATTATATTGCTTTTTAAATTGATAAACCGAATCAAATATAAATCAGCATATAATTCATTCAAAACCTCAAACTTTTTTTTTTTTTTTTTAAAAAGACAAAAACTAACTGTAATAAAGATACTTTTTATTCTCGAACTCATTAAATTTTAAGCACTGTAAAGTTTCGGCTACAGGTGAAATTATTTTAGTGATTTGTTAGAAAGTAAGAATAACTTTCTGAACATGGCAGAAATTATGCCTAAGTTTAGGATTTAAAGATGTTCAATGCAGTTATCAAAGCGACAGAAGATGGGATTTTATCAAACCTCAGGTGTCTTTTAGAAGTCAAAGGAAGAATGAATTAATCCTGAAAATATCCAACACGTGAAGGTTTACAGAAAAATTAAAGAGATATTTTTACATTCATTGAAGACGTCTCAGCAGTTTACGCCACTTTCTTGCTTTCGTAAAATAAATTTCTGTTTATCAGATAATAAAATGAAGCTCACAATAGCGATTACCATTTTCCGTCTTATCTCGAGCCAAAACCACTTTAAAAATAAAATATTCATTTTAGCAAAATAATATTCCTAGCGAATCAAAATGTCCGCTATGTAAATGAAGGTCGATTTAAATTTCCTGGCCTGCTAATATTTTTGGGCTGTCAAATTACCCGCATCCAATTAATAATAATGATGAATTATTATTATTTAGTTTCGAAATGTTCCAAATCAGACAGAAGTCATTGTGTTCTGTTGACAGAACAGTAAATATTTAGTTATAGAATCCCCTTCGGTTAAGTGGAAGCGCAGAGAAAATTAGATAATTTCATTACTGTTTTCATAGTCATTTGTCCTGTTTGTATTAATAGAAGATGCTCTTGAATAATGGATAGTCTATTTCAAATATGTTTCATTAAACAACAAAATGCCAACGCTTATGGAAGCGATACAACGAAAGAGGAAAGCCAGGAAATTTTGACTCCACCTATGGCTTATGAATAAGGGTTATCTCAATAATTGTTGCTTCCCATTCCAAAAATTGTTTCAACCTCTCAAAACATAGAGCGTAGATTTCCTCTCCACTAACTTCAGAGAGCCTAAATTTTGGCAAGCTTCTACTGTAAAATAAACAAATTTTGTAAATTGGAAATACTTTATTAATTGTTAGCACTTAAACTCAACTTGTAGTTCAACTTCCATAGAGTATCATTAATTTCTCTAGGCAGATATGTCCGCATTTTATCCATTTTGAACTTATGTCAGTAAACTGACAAGAAAGCCTTCTGAAGCATTCCAAACGTTTGTCATGTTTTAATTTGATTATACAGTTTTTAAATGTATGTCTGAAAGGTCCTGACTCAAGCAAATGCAGGCGACTGCAAGCCTTTTATTTCTTTTACATATTTCTTTTTCCAATGCACCTAAAATTCTGAAAATTTATATATGAACTTGTTAAGCATCGGGATTTCTATTTTTCTTGTTTTTAATTTTCAAAATATTCTGCAATTAATTAAATTCAAATTCAAAACAGTCAATTTTTTTTGGGTGTTTTCGACACTCGGTATTTTCAACTCAAAAAAAAATAACAAAAATCTTAAATGATAAAAAATTTATGAAATAATGATTTATATTTAAAATATTTATTATTAGTGCAATAGTTAATTTTTAAAAAAATAATGTAATCTCACACAATTTTAAAAAAAAAACACAATTTTTACTTTTAAAAAAATTAATTGTTGCACTAATAATAAATATTTCACAATTTTTTTTATCCTTTTAGGTTTTTATCAAGTTTTTAAAGTTGAAAATACCGAGTAATACCTCGAAAACATCCCCCCAAAAAAACACAACAACTTTTTTTGAATTTTAATTTAATTAATTATAGAATATCTAGAAAATTAAAAACAAGAAAATGGAAATTCCAGATGATTCACAAGTTCATATTGAAATTTTCATAAGTACATAAACAATATTTTGTTTAATACCGTTATCATTAAAAAACACACTTTTTCTATGGCTAAAATGCTACGCAAGAGCAATAATTACAAGAAAACTGTTTATTCGAATTTCTTTACCGTTGCTGGTAAATCCTAAACAAAACTGAAATGAAGCAGAATTTCAATCTCCTTAACAGATTCATAATGAAACTTAAATGTTTATTAGACTCATTCGAATATAAATAGTCAATCCTAACAGATTTGGTACAAGACACAATCGGAATTAGCTACTTTCTTGTATATACAAGTATATTTATATTTTGGTTAAAAATTCATTAAATTTAGAAATTTTTGCTTTCTTTTTTTGTTATATTTCCTTAATGAATAGTTATTAAATTTAATGTTTAAAGTTTTGAACGATCATTTTCCGTTTACTTTTAAAATTTACATTGCAGGAAATTTTTTGAAAACACTAATTTTTCTGTTGGGGGTGGAAGGGGGAGTAGAGTTTTCTCTTTGCAAAAAAATTGAATTACTCGACGTTTCATTTCACGGAAAGGGTTGTTCATCTTCTTGAATTCCTTCTTTTTTTTTTTGTCAGGGAAACTTTGTTAAGGCAGAGAGGAATTCTTGTGTTTTCTCCCTGAAAGCTTGGGCTCCACGACTCATACCTTTAATTAGCTATTGTATTCAAGAGCGGGGGAGGATCTCAAAAGGAAATATCAAGGAGGGATTGGGATCCAGGAGAAACATTGCCCAAGTATTGATTTCCTTTTCTTTGATCTGCGAATGGCAGATTCAATCTCTGGAAGGAAAGGGGGCGTGGGTGGCGTATCTTTCCTGACCGCGTACATATCTCCGAGGCACTTACCGTCATTGCGTCCAGTCAATGCTATCATCTTGCCATCTTTCCGCCTCCATAAGATAAAGGGGTTCGGGTAGCCAGAGGCCCGACACGTCAGGCTCACGTTCACGCCCTCCCGCACCACCATATCCGAGCTCGTCTCGTTGTCCAGAATGTTCGGTGGGACTGAAAGAAAAAGAAAGAACAACAACAATCAATTAAATGGAGCACAATTTCTACTCCCCCCACCGCCGTAATGAACCCCTCGTTGCCATGACACCCATTGCAGCGACCAAAAAGAAATCGAAACAAGCAAATAAGGTTTCAGATTGTATTCCACTTGTTTTTCACTGATTTCGCTCAATGCAATTTACAATTTGTAACAAGAGCTAATAAGAGATAATTGGTATTTTTTTTTTTTAATTCTTGAAAAATAAGTTGTTTTTGACTTAGTATTATCATTCCTTATAATCAGTTTGGTTTCCCATAAATGGGTTTTGATTCTTATCATCACTAATCTAAGCTTTAACTGTTTTGAAAAATCATAATAGCTCAAAGAGACGATAAACACATAAAAGAAAACTCACATAAAAATAAACGAATTCCCTTAATTCAGAAGAAATAAAGTTGTTTTCTATATTTTCTCATAATATTTTAAATTTGCTGGTTTTAAAAACAATCAACAACCAACAGATATTTCTTTTTTTAAAAGAGGTACGTTACCATATGTCAATCATTTTCCGATGTTTACATTTAATTTTCTTTCTTTTTTGGCTTTTTAACTTTGAATTGTTTACTTCTTTCTATGATATTTTTTTAATTCTTTTATTTTATAATAAGGAAACTACTACTTTGATATCGCATCCCCTTCAATGAAAACTTATTTCTAAGATAATCTTCTATGACTTTTTTATTAGGTTCTTTACAAAAAAAAAATTTCCTGTATAAAATATTTTGATTTTTTGAAGGATTTTCTTTTCTTTATCTTTTTCACTGAATCAAATAGTGTGAACACTGGATTTTCCTTCTTTCTTGAACTGCGATATTCTAACGGGAAAAAAGGGAATCCTTTGATATGCGTGGCAGTAAAATGGTGGAAAGAATAGTGGTTTCCTGCTGCCTTCTACAGGATTGGAGAATGCAAGAAAAGGAGGAGAGAATTTCAGGGAAGCAGTTTTCCTTTTATACAGGATCTCTTAAAGTGTCCCCACTACAGGTCATGCAGACCCTTGCACTCACGGGAAGTAAGGCTCCCGCCGTTTCATGACCAACGGGACTAGATTAAGGTCGGGAGGTCAGCCCGATGCCCGCCCGCCTTTAACTCCCGGGAAAGAAACCGGTACCCATTCGACAGAGGGCTGGGTAGGCCCTAGGACCCGTTTGGAGAGAACGGAGCGTGGAAAAATCCCCGTCCTCCGCCGAGGCCAGGAATCGAACCCGTCACCTCCAACCCACAGCAAGCGTCCATACCCATTCGGTTACCGGATCCCTAGAGGATCTCCACTCCCTCATTATTAATCTTCTAACTTAATTTTTAATTTAATTTATGAAAAACATTTATTAACACAAGTTTCTTAAAAGACAAGCTGCTTTGTTCTCGATATATACAATGGAGATGATTGGAAAAAGTCTTTATTTAATTATTTAATTTTAAAGTCTGTAGCTTATTCCTATCTCAATCCATATCTTTTAATTGCAGATGGGTCTTCAATGAAACTGAATAACGTAAGAAATTATAATTAAAGATAAACAAAATAATAATAATAATAATAAAAAAAACCAACTATTTTTTTTTTACATGAAGAAAAGGTAAATCCCTGTCCTGCAAACTAAACAATGAGAAATGACGGAAAGCTGCCATTTTACTAATGATGAAACACCAATACAGCAAAATATAACAGTTAAATAATCAGTTAAATATTAAACAAACAAACAGAAAGAAAAGGAAAGATGATAATTTCGCTTTTAATTAATAATTTTCATCGAAATTTTAGTAACGAAGCAGAAGAATTTTTTAAGTTTTCGATGAAAAATTGAAAAAAAAAAAAAAGAAATAATTTATATCAGGTAAGCACACCAAACTTTTACACAGAAAATAATGTGATATCGACCATTTATCATAAAGAAAATGGATTAATTATATTTATGAAACAAACTTTCTTTCATTAAATATTTTTGAAGATAAAAAAAAGGGTCCTTACAGAAATTCGAAAAATATTTCTAAAAATATTAAACATTTCAAACACATAAATTTAATATAGTAATTAGTTAAAAAAAGTAAAAAAAAAAAAGCTCTAGGCAAATACAGCAGTTATTAACGGGATTGTACTTTTTAATCTTTTTTGGAACAAATAAAAAGGTTTTCATTTATTAGTAGAAGAAAAATGATAATTCTTATTTATTCAGTCGTAGTTAAACTTCATTCTTGGTTAACTATCTTTTTAATTAATTATGCTTGTTTAAATTTGCATTAACAAGTGTGGCTTTCGTTGACCTATGGAATATTTGCTTGTTAATCATTCAAAATTTAATAACCCAATAGTTCCCGCGGTTATATTTCGCCAAGCTGTCAATTGATCAATCATTAACTCTAATGAAAAATATTTATAGACTTCAATATAATAATTAAATACAGTTCATTATATTATTACCTTTAGGTTTAATGCTATCATAAATAAAAGGTAAACAATTGTCATAAGCTGCAGGCGGTTGTTACCTCAGGAGATTGTTTCTGGGCATAAAATCAGCTTATAAATGACAAAAGGTTAAATTGAATCAGAAATAAACAGAATTATAGAATTTAACGTAACATTAGGGAACATGAAGATTTTTTTTTTTCAGTATTTGTATGTTTCTCTATTTCTTTGTTTTTGTAAAATTCTGATTTTGGATCAGTAGAAGTTCGAGTATCTGTTTCATATTGACGATCTAAAGTGAATAACTGTTTAATTGTTAAACTGGACCAATTGAATTAATGTTGAGTGAACTTCGCAGAAAAAAAAATCACAGACTGGAAAAATGATGATATATTTAGCACAAATTACGAAAAGGGTAAAAAAAAACTAACATACACGAGCTGTTGTTAACTATTAATGATCTTTGCATTGCGGAGGTTTTAAAATTCAATATTTAACATCTTTTCATGATTAGCTTCAAGCCCGGATGCTCATCGTTAATTACAGTGAAAAATTCGACAACTCCTGTCTGTTGCCTAATTAATGAAATTGCAAACAATAATTTTGTAAAAAGAATAGCTGAATGTGAAAATTACAAATTGCGGAGGATAAATATTTGAACTAATACAATAGTGCCATCTGTACGCAATTCCTACCTATTCAAGATTCTTTTATCTACCGAATGCAAATGCTTCTTGATTGACAATAAGCTGTGATTTTCAACTGTTCGTAGTGGTATAATAACTAAAGACTAATATACTTCTGAAAAAAAAAAAGTGTTTTTTTCCTTTTCTTTTTTAAGTTATTTTATTTGTATTCTCTATCTATAGCCGGTATCTGTCCAATTGAAAAAAAGTTAAAATTTAAAAATTTTCATTAGAAAAGAAAAGAGGATCTGGATTATGATTGAACTTCAGGTAATGGTCAGCCCAATCCGATGGCTGTGGATCCGATCCTCTGATAAAAAAATTATACCATGTTATAGAAAGGATACCAAGATTTATAGTAGAAGCAAGTATTATAAACAATTTTGAATGCACAAAAGAGAATGACAATAAGCAAATTAATCATATAAAAGTTTAGGAAAATTTGTGGTAAGAAAACTAAATTTCAATAGAAAAATAAATCTCCATAGTATTAATAATATTTCAACAATATTTGAATATTATTTCATTTCTTGGTTTTACAACAAATGGATTTACTTTTTTTAACTTATATTAACCTTATTGTTAATGATGTAATGATTTGTTTGTAACGCGTAATTGTAATGAGAAGTGTTATAACCGTTTTGGAGATTTTCAAATGTAAAAGAGGCCTGAAAAAGCAGAGTAATTAATTAAAATTAATTGTTACGACGATTTCTCACAAAGAAAGTTTTCATCAGTATCCTTGTGAGATATCTAACGATGATCTACTAACTCTTAGAGACTACAAATAAACAATATTAATGCGAATTTTTTAGATTGCCTTTTAAATTTTTAGCCTATATGTTAGCTTCGATTATATCGAAATTGAAAAGGGAGAAGACAATCAAAAAAGAAATTAAAGAAAGAAAACACTGTTTTTAAGAGAGTTTTGGGCTGTCTTACCATAATAATGCTTTTACATGATAAAAAGTGCAAAATACTAGTACAATAAGAAGTTAATAAGTTTTAAAAAAAAAAGAACTTTCAGGTTTTTTATTGACTCGAAAATAAAAAAAAAATTCATTTTATTTTATGTTGCTTAAAACTAAAAAACTAAGGCGATGAAAATTGAAATTAAAGATTTTCCGTAAGTTTCAAAGTGATTAATAAATCCCAGATTTATGCAATAAGATTTTCAAAATTTATGCAATTTTTTTCAAATCCGTTTCTGGGATTCCAAGGCGTTAATACGGCCAAAATTCTTTCCCACTTGGAACGAAGCTGTGTTTGATCGCCGTTCGCCCAAATATTCTCCAAACAGATCAATCTGTAGGCAGTGTAAAGCAATTCATGGAATTTTGGCAATAATTCGTTCTCCGCCATTTCCTCTTGGCAGGGCAGATCCATTCTGCCTTCCTCACTGGACAAAAGAGATTACGAACTCATAGATTACGTCTACTCTCAACAAAGTCGCTTAGTAAATTACTTTGAAAATGGAAAGTCGTATCGTTTGTAAAACTTTAAAATGCATCAAATGATCAATTTACATAATAAAAATCACAAAACTTTTAATTACACTTTCAAGAACGAAATTCTAATTCATAATTGCAGTTTTCAAAAGATTCTGTGGCTTCTGTATTGTAATGTACATAACTTTTTGAGGACTAATAGTTATTATTTCACATTATACTCAATTCATTTCTTTTACTGAATAAAGACAATATCAGAGATAAAAGTAATGCTAAGTTATATCAACTTCTCTACTTTAAATTTAATTTCTTTTGCCTAAATCAGTATTTCCATAAAAATGATAAAATTATTTACATGTATTCCATCTAACATATGTATGTTGCCTAATGGTATCCCAATGGCAATAGTGTTAGGAGCTGAGAAGTAAGATTTGAATCTGGATATGATGAAATTCCATTTTTCCTTTCAATTCATGGAAGGAAAATACTTTAAGAATTTCTGTAGATCTTTACAAATCCTTATAGGTTACACTACAGATTTCTCTTGAATTCCTGCTATTAAACTCATTATAGAAAATATCATAGCCTATATTTACACTCGAGTTCAACAAGTATTTAATGGAATAACAATACTTCAAATACAATTACTTCATAAAATTGCATTCAAAAATAAAATGCACCCATTTTATTTTTAGGTACAAAATTTACTGCTGCATTGTCCAAATAATAAACAAGAAAGAAAGGAATCCCACTACTTTTATTTCACAGGATTGTTAAAATAAGCTTTAGTAAGATTTTTTTTGGATAACCCAGACTTAAATAATTTTATTTAATAATGGATAACTTTTATAATTAAAATGAAGTATTTAATTGGTTTCATTCAAATCGAATATTTTAATTTTGATTTATTTGCAAAGGATAAGCAAGGTTATTATTGTGTTTTAAAATACAATGTATTTTCATTTATTTACACCATAACATTTAAGCAGCTTTATTCACTCCAGCAGCACCAACTTGGGAATCTCTCGCACTTTTCGGAACTATATTGCGAAAAGGAAATAATTAGTAACTTGTTGGATTCTTTATTATTGCAATGATTCTTCCCATGGGATAAATAGATGTGAAAATCTTTTAAGTAGCACTAAATGATTTTGAAGAATATCCATAAATAATGTTATGCTATTAAACTAATGACTTTCTTCTGTAACTCACTTTCTAAAATTCTGAGTTACAGAAAAAAGTCAATGGATTACAGCAAAACGTTATTTATGGAACTCTTCAACTCATTTAGTGCTACATAAAAGATATTCACAACTCTTTATCTTAATTACTTTCTAAAATTATAATTAATCAAATTATATTTAGACCTATGTATGTTTTTTTTAAAAATTCATGTTCAACATCTTGTTCTCTAATTATTAACTGATGTTCGAAAACAGTTCTGATGTCGCCTCTTTCTTTATTGACAGACGCATTGGTACGCTGTATAGAGATTTGGGGTAACTACATCTACGATTGAAGAATTAACAGGAAGCATTTGGGAACGTGCAGACCAGAGGATTGCATTGTATCAACTCAGCCGTGACCTATCCTTTCTAATTACGTGCCCGTCAACCCTGGGTGAGGCTCTCGCTTCAGCGATTTTCTCAGTCACTAACAGCAATGGAATACAGTCATCACCCACGCTATGTACAGGAAGGGAGCTTTCACTTTACCATTATCGGGTTCAGTAGTGGAGACGTGCCAATCCGTACCGACAGCCAATAATGTACTGTAAACTTTCTCTTTCCTGATCTACTGGTTTCTTCTTCTTCCTTGATTTTTTTTCTTTTCCAGCTGCTTCTTCTTCTTCAGGTAAATATACCCAATTTCACCCTCCACCTCGCACTAACTCTGTAGCCTGTTCGTACTTTCATTACCGAACGAAAATTCTCTCGCCCTCCTCCTTCTTCTTCTTGTCTTCCCCCCATTATACGTCGGAGCCGATATCATGACAACTCCGTGCTGGAAACAACCAGCCACCCGCGCTCTGCTCTTGTTTCTGTGCACTTAAGATCTCGCTTGCTTCCTGCCAGGGTAGGCGGCGGATCCCCGGGTCTCAGGAGAGATGAAATGCGACAACACAAAGCCAAGAGATTCCGACTTCCCATCGCTGAGTGAATCACACACTCACCCACAAGATAAGAAAACAAATACATATGGGAGAAGACTAATCTGGCATCGATATAGCAGTGATCCTCAAAAAATATTGAATTTCGCACGCATCGAAAATAAAAATTCCATCATTCCAATAAGATAAGTTTTATTGAAGATATACCTAAACATCACAATTCAACATCGTTGCGGGTGGAAAAAAAAAAGCCTCAATGATGTGTTGAAACTTGATTAAAAGAGACTTCGAGAATTTTTTTTTTAAATATCTAAACTGATTCTGACTTAATAATCAGAAATACTATTAGTTTTTAACAAGTAATTAATTCATTTAGGCTAAGTTAAAATAATTCTTCAGGATAATTTTAGTTCTGAGTACATAATATTGTTAAAACAATTTTGCTACATTAATGATACTAATGCTACATAGTAATCTTAATAATTTTTGTATTATAAAAAATACTTTCTACACTTCAAAACAGGAAAATTACAGTCCTGACTGTTATTATAAGCAAAAAATTCTGTTTAGAAGAAAAATTGAGATATTTCACGATAAAATATTAATAATTGAAAGATTCTCCCCACGAAGTACAAAGAAATGAACATAAGCTATTAGAAACGATGAAAAAGTCCAAAAAGATCAAGAAAGCTTAGGATTTTAGTTAGAATTCCTTAAACCTTTTAATCTGCAAATAATCATTAATATTTCCTTGGATATTTTTTCGTTGTTCAATCAGAGAAATTTCAAGGATTATATTTGACTTTCGGAAGCGTTTTAAAGAGATTTATAACATATATAAATATTATGTCAATGATCACTGGAACTATTTGTCTTGAAGAAACAATTTAATGTGGCAAATTTTTTGCTTGTTTCTTAAAAATACTTTAGGTTCATTCTTAAGACAAACCACAGGGATAAATTAACTTTACTTTAATTAAATAAGAAAGTGCAATCATGGCTGGGTCTCTTGATGCGAATTAGTATTAGAATCACAGGAATTAGTTTTTGAAATAATTTTGAAAAATAAATAAAGCACGTTTAAAAAGGTAAAGAATTGTTTTGATTGTAGCCCCTCTAAGATTGCTGTTGCTAGATATGATGGCGATGCTGTAAAATGCTATCATTCATGCTCAAAACGCTGCCATACACGATTTTTAGTGACGTTTGTTTACGTTAAACAATAGAGAAGAAGTAGCTTTTAAATAAAAAGTATCTGTCATTTTTTTAATTTTAAAATACTGAAAAACACCTTTCAAATATAAAAGAAAAAAGTTGAAAAAAGTAACAAATGAAGAGATATAGATACTTAAAATGACAAAGTTTGGGAAGATGCTGTGTGGTTGTAAAGCTATTTATAACATTTTAAGCTATTAGTTATTTTATTCTAAAAAGTAAAAGTTTTAATAACTAAAAGCACCATCTATTGCTAGAAATTAAAGTAAACAAAATTGCGTACCGAATAGCATTGCTTCCATTCTTAGAACATATTCGTGCGCTAACAGAGATATCACCAGATTTAGGAAATTTAAATTATCCAATAATTCAATACTCAGTTCAGTATTTTTTCTAATATTATTCACTTAATTTTGAATAAAAAAATAAAAAAAATTGCTTAAACATATTTATGGCGTTTTTCTACATTAATTTTTATTTTGTTTCCATTTCTTTTGTCAACGGATTAAAAAGTAAAATTTTTGCAATTTTGCACTACATTTTTCTGTTTTCTAAATCGATAATAATTAATAATCAAATTCTACATACGGGCTAATTATAATTATGATGATGATGATGTTAATACTAATAAGCATTTATTTTTTTTTCATTTCAGTATTCATTTTCAAAAAAAAAACCCTTTTCTCGAAACATCCATTTATTGATTAATTTGCACTTTTAAAATATATGTTTCCTATGTAAACCACAACAGAGAATGAAAGTGAAACTAATGATAATCTCACAGCAGAACTACCATCATTACACTAAAGAGATCTAAAGTACACCTGCAAGAATGAAACGTCTCCTTTACTCATTTGACATGACATTATTTTTCTTTTTGTTTCCAGTAAGATCTTCTTTTCCTCATTGGGGAATTCCTACTACAAATGGAAAAGATTTCCGAGCTGAATCTCCACTAAATAATGATTAAGAATGATGTAGTATTCTTGGAATGCTCAAAGTTTTCATGTTCTTTAACTAGTTTATTCTTCGCTAGCGATAGCACTCCAAATACTTTTCTAGTTAGGACAGAAACATATCTTTAAGACTATACAAAATAGTTCAAAATAAAAAGGCTTATTTCCCGTACAATGATTTATAACACATTAAATGTCAATTATTAAGGTTCTCTATAAAGAATTGTTTGTGTAAGCTGAATAATGGAATTTAAGAGAATTGTCTGGAATTTAAAAGCACGGAGATAACTAAGAATTAAAGAAAACATTTTTCAGGTACTGATAACGACGTAATGTAGTTTTTAAAAATTATTCTTGGGATGTCAAATAAAATCGAAAAAAACGGTCTCTCGACCGAGAAACTAGTCGCTCTGTGTATAACTTTCATTTTTGTATAAATTAGTTTTCTTAATCAGTTGTATGGCTATATTAATGGTATCAAATAAAATCATTCTCTATTAAATACAATCATTTAATTTAAACTTATTACAGGATTTTAAAATAGTATTTAATTTCTATCTTAAAGTTTTGCCATTTAAAAGGTGTTTTGTTTTCAGTCTTGTTTATTCTATTATCAATTCCCCTGTGTTGGTTGTGGTAAATATTGACTTCAATTACCAACTCTGTAGTGAGACCTAATGATATCAAAACAGCTAAATTATAATTCCATTATCTAACAGCTAGATCTACACACATTCTTCTAATTTGCCGTAATCTTTTAATAATAAAGTAGACATGAGTCGTTCGTGAACGTGAAAGAACTGTTCGGGCACGTATGCATCAGATACCCCAAGATCACAAAACATTAGAAATCCTGGGTGACAAATAATAAAACTTAACGGTTATTCCTAATATAGAATAAGCTAGTGGATACTAACAGTTGCTGCGAATGTCTCCTCAGTAATCTAAGATTTAATATGCAATGGATGACCTTCCTCAAGGTGCCTCAAAGCTTTAAATCCAAACTTTTCATGGTCATTAGGATTATCTTAATATTCCTTAATTTAGATTGTATTTTCCTAACAGTCAACTTAATTTATACGAAATTAATTTATAACAGTAAACCAAATAATGTATAGTATTTACAAATGTATAAGTTGCAATTGTTTGAAGATCCTCATAATCATTATCTCTTGGTCCTGTTTTCTGATACATTATTCTTTATATGTTTCGGCAAGTTTTTTTCAAAAATTCGTTTTATTTACAAAACGAATAATAATAATAGATAGGGCGCGCTGTTCGGTTCTTGATTGCGGGCTGGAAGAGATTTCATTTTATAAAGTAAATTTTTTTTCCTACTTTGTTCAGATATTTATATTTCGAGCTCTTTCGTTCTGAGGACTGGAGGATACAGAATCGTAATAATTGCGCTAATTTAAGTTGCCCTAAAAAAAAGAATCGTATCAAGTTTTAAGAAAATCGGCCCAGCAGTTTTAGAATGATGTGCAGACAAACTGAAACCGTAAGTTGAAGAATAAGACTTTATATGCTGAATTAACAATAATGAAAAAAACGACATTACTTTGATGACATCTAAAAAGTGAAACGGGCATTGATGCCAAGATGAAACCAAGTGCTGTGTTGAATATTGTGAAAATAGTGAGACTTGCATTTCTGCATGTTGCAGTTTGGCAAAAATCGTGCAAAAGCTGATTAAAAATATGATTAAAAATAACTATGATTAAAAATAAAAGTATTTACAAAGTTTATTAGTCTTTAGGTAAGGAGTACAGTCATGAAAAATGCATAGGAAAAGAACACAGAAACTATAGATAAGGTTACGCAAATCAATATGAAAAATGCATTTTTAGGTTAAGGGAGCAGGACGTAGAAACTCAAATTATATTCACTGTAATGAAACTAAAATAAAAGGTACATAGCAGAATAACAAATAGCAAAAGAAATACGAAACTGAACAAGAAAACGCCCACTACAGCCTTAGCGGGCGTTTTCTTCTTTAGTTTGGAATTTCTGAAGGTAGATGAAAATTACATTTTTTTTGGATTCAATTGGAAAACGAAACCTCCACCACTTTCCTTTCCAAAAAATAATATGGAGAGACATCCATCTCGTAATGGACTGAAAATCTTTAAAAAATGATGATGATGAGGATGAAGATGAATACTAAGGCTAAGAGAAAAAGGATTACTCAATCATCTTCCAAGAACTTAAAAAATCCCCAAGGATCCTCTGCCCTGGATTCGTATACTTTCAAAAATTTTAGTAACAGAGTTTCAGTTATTTCGACTAATTCTTATATAACCAAAAACGATAACAAGGTAGTAAAAAAAACAACTTTTTGACTAATTCCAAGCAAATTATCTAAACTAAAATCAAAACTTTCAATGCCATTTTAATGATATTTTTTTCTTTCCTTTCTTTTTTTTAATTATTGCATTCTTATTTTTCGAATGAAATTAAAAATGAAATTGCCATTCTCATTAGTTTTATAGATAAATTAAAAAAAAAATGCTGTTCAAAAAAAGAAAAGCTATTAAAAATATTGAAGCAGATTTAGTTTAATTGTAATACTTCTTTGTTGGTCATTAATTTGAGTGGTGTTTATTAATTTTCCCTTTGTCAAAAGATTCGAACTTTAAAAGGGCTTAGTTATGACTGAAAATTTTTAAATTTATATAAGAATGAACACAAATACCTTTAGAATAGTGTATGCTTCAGCAAGTTGTTAATGAGGCTGTCTGAATTGATTATTATTTTGATTTAAATTAATTAGATAATCAATAAGTTAAAAAAGTTAGTCAGTTCAACAAAACAAATTTGGAAAATCTGAATTAGTTTTAATGAATTAAATACAAAAATTGAAGTTGATTAATGTTCCCAATAGTCGCAGGATGTGCCTCATCTATTCTTTTTATAATTAGGACTCTTTTAGATTTGCAGCCAATTGAATTTCAATAATGGCACAACAATTAGATTAGACGAGTCAAACTAGAGACGTAGAGGTTTGGAGTTGATCAAGACCGGAAACTTCTGTCTGTTCTTGCTTCGCCCGCGTCCTTTGTGGTGACAGTGATGGGACATTAGCTTAGAATACTTGGAAAGAACCGCGAATTAATTGGATCAAGTTGTTAGGAGATGGGCAGGTGGTACTAAGTAAAAAAGAAAAAAAAAGTGAACTTAGTGGGAGAGAGTGCGCCACGCCCTGAAGAAGGATGTGTTGGGTGACGACTGTAGCGACCGTCGTATTCCACTGACATCCCCCGCATCGACGGCAATGCATCGACGGCAATTTAGTGCCATTAATCCGGGACCCGATTTTCTCTAGTGTCACCCATTTCTCCTCCTCCGCAAACGCCGATTATGCGAAGATATATTGAAGGAAGTCGAGCAAATTCAAGCGAGTCATCTGGGTACTTCAAGACTCCAGGATAAACCTAATTTTCTACTAGATTTCCCACCACCCGTCCTTCGAGATTTCTGCCCTCTTTTTAATTGAAATGAAACTGTCGTAAGGCAAGCCTGGGCTCTTTTTTTATCCTCGGATGAAAGATATTGCAAATTTCCGACACACGGAATGAGGTTAACCCTGTCTCGCCATTCCAAACAGATGGAGAAGTTTCCGATTGATTTCAAATGAACTAAGTTCCCATTAAATGCAATTGAAATAGAATAAGGAAGCTTTGTGAAAGTCAAGTAATACAAGGGAAAAAAATCTCATTGACAGAAACTTAGGAAATTAAAAATAAAACGAAAGTAATGTTAATTAAAGAATACTTTACACTTCTGTCAAAATTCTGAGATTTTTTAGGTATTTTAATTACTCTAAACCTGTAGTATTTATATTAATTTTTGCTTCTATAGAATTGAGTGTTTATATTTATTAGGATTATTATTATTGTAAATTTAATATAATTATTAGGAGATATATAATTACGTAAAGCTATCCCTTTCAGAGATTTATAGGATGAAAAGCTCCCAAAAGTGAAATAGTTTGAGCCTAATAAACAAATATCAAGCAGTAAGAAATAACAACATAAATAATATTGCAATCTAATATGGTTCTCGATTGAGTGGTAGCATTATCGTTGCTTCTATTGCTACATATGACTGATGAAGACTTATGAAGCCTTAAGGATAGCTGTATGAGGATAGCTTTCCCACGAATAAGTTTACAGTATTCCATAAGCAAGACAAACATTTCGTTATTTTACAGATGTTCTAATTATTTTACTGAGGTTTTTGTTGTGATATTCAGATCAAAGCGTTTCCGAGCTTTATCCAGGTGAAATATTTTGTTTTCAAATCTGATACTATAGAAACTCCTGTTTGGAGAACAGAAGATAAGCGTTAGTAAAACCACTGTTAGAAAACATTAACCTAACAATGTCACTTATTGCTAGACCATATATTCTTGAACATAAGAGAAAAGAATACGTGCTGATTAAATTCTTTGAAATGTGTCAATAGCCCAGCACAGAATAAACAACAAATAAATTGCCTTTTTCTGATTCATTTACCGGGGAGGAACAGGTAACAGCTGTTTCGCTATTCTACTAGCTCATCAGACCTGCCCCGCCTCTCCCGATAAAGAACCAGAAAAGGCGCAAACCTATGGGAGAACCACCGGCCAAGCTAGCAGTGGCTCCCCAAAGGCAAAAAAGGCAATAAATAAATTCCTGTGAGGCCGAGAGGCAACAACAGAAAGCTTCCCTACATCTTGTAGGCGAAAAGAAATAAATTACAAAAACACAAAGAAACACGGCTTCACTTAAGCATAAGAGAAAAGAATACGTGCTGATTAAATTCTTTGAAATGTGTCAAAAGCCCAGCACAGAATAAACAACAAATAAATTGCCTTTTTCTGATTTATTTACCGGGGAGGAACAGGTAAGAGATGTTTCGCTATTTCACTATGTGTTCCTCCCCGGTAAATGAATCAGAAAAAGGCAATTTATTTGTTGTTTATTCTGTGCTGGGCTTTTGACACATTTCATATATTCTTGAAGTTTACGATAATATGGCTAGTTTACAGGTCTCAGGGTATACTGATGTTTACGTAGTCACTTAATTTAAGCTACATCTCTTCCTTGGGTCATTCTAATGCTGCTGGATTTGTCTCCACCAACGTGATAAAGTCACGTAAGAAGTCAACTCTTCGTTTTATCGACCAGGCTTCATCGAAGGACATTTGTATGGAAACAGCTTAACACCGTATCGAATTGTCTTGAAGGCTGATGTCTTTCCCAGGTTGAGTTGTGAGAAGACGTTTTACAGATTTTATGGAACTCTGCGTCATCGTCATGTGAACATAGTGTATTCTTATATCATCAGCATGTTTCTTATTTCGATTATGTTCCAAGCATTTTACTTGTGAACTACTGCGCTGTTGCAGAATTGCATTCAATTTCACTCGAAATTCATATTGAATGTTAAAAAAGCTATTGTAAGAATACATTTACAGTGAAATGAAAACAGTGTTATTTTTATTCACCAACTTCTTCATAAACGTTATCGGCTCTATTTAACTAAAAAGTTTGAAATACAGATATAAAACACAACTGATGCTTGCGTTGTTGGCAGATAATTATTTGAATTTTTTGTATTCACTTTTGAATGGAAATACAGAAACTCAAAATTACAATTATGTCTCTTTTTATGATTTTGTCGCAAAACATATTCAAAGGATAAATTCAGATTTATCCATTATCTGCTGTTTAAACTCTTAAATAGCAGATAAGGTGAAGCAATTCGTGATAATACTTAAAGTAAGATATATTTTATAAAATTTAAATACGATTTTCACTTTCAGCTGTTTGACTAATTGAATTTTTAAAATATACGTTAAACACTCCATCTTAAACTAGCTTCCATTGCATTTCCAAACGATATTTATTGTCCTGTTTAGAGAAGTAGAAAGGACAAAAAAGAACTGGCAAAGATAAAGAATTAATACATTAATATACTGTAGTGAATTAAAATATCAATTTATTGATTGATTGGTTGGAAAATGCCTATAATACCTTTCACTAGAAATTCGACCTCTAGGCAGTATATTTATAGTTAACATATCTAGTTAATATATTTACGTACATACTAGTTAAAATTTACCTCATTTTATCAACTTCGAGATTGAGTGTTGGATATTAATTTTAATATCTATATCTTACTTTTTTTTTCTCAATATCTGCGCGGATTGAGCAAAAGAAAGGGTTAACATGCTGACAAATTTCACTGAAAATGTCTGTTAAGCCCAGCACAGAATAAACAAAACAATTGCCTTTTCGGATTCATTTTACGGGGTGGATTAGGGAACAGCTATTTCACCCTTCTACGGGATCATCAGCCCTAACCTGCCACCCTCGATAAAATGAATCAGAAAGGCGAAGCCTATGGTGAAGTCAACAGCCAGCCTGGCTGTGGCCTCCCAAAGGCGTAGATTGTTTTATGTTTTTCTTATTTTCCTAAAGGTTTTTTTTTTTCCTAACTTTTTTTTTATTTTCCTTACGTTATTGTACTTTCTTTTTTTTGTTATTATTTTTAATTTTTTTTATATTATTATGGGTCGCCCTTAAATTTATGCACAAAATTATATTCCCTTG
This sequence comes from Thereuonema tuberculata, assembly GCA_023159025.1. Taxonomy (NCBI): domain Eukaryota; kingdom Metazoa; phylum Arthropoda; class Chilopoda; order Scutigeromorpha; family Scutigeridae; genus Thereuonema; species Thereuonema tuberculata. Next base: position 20,338 of record JAFIDM010067093.1, read on the forward strand.
TTTATCCTACGTTTTGCAATTCTTCTGCATCAATTTTAAGCTACTCATTGCAATGAATTGAAAGGAATATGCCTTTGTTTACATAGACTGTATTTACAGACCAAATGTTCAGAATTAAGAATATGTAATATAAATAATACTTAATACAAAACAATTGTAATCTTAAAATATTGATAATATCACAGCGAGAGTTTGTTTATATATAGCTACTACTAAATTAAAACTACAGTTTAATCTAGAATTGAAATCGAAATATGATCCAATTATATAAAATGATTAATAATAATTTTGTAATATTCAATTAATCAGTGTTACCAGAGATATTCAATCGAAAGAGAATTAAAATTTAAATTTTTTTACTACAAGTATAAGAAGAATTTTTTTTATTATGATGAGAGCTTTGCTTGCCTTTATTATGATAACAAAATTTTATAGATTATGATGATAATTTTTTTACTAATGTAATCGTATAAAATTTAAGTCAAATATTTCTTCGTCGTTTATTTCACAGCCTTTGTTGCAGATTAGTCTTGATACGAAATTCTGAAAATGAATTTGAAACAGTATTTTTTTATTTTAAAAAGATAGGGGAGACCGGAGTCAGTTGGCATAAATAGCTAGTTGGCACACAGCTTCTATTTCCTGCCACCGTGTAGCTAGAGCGCTGACATCTTGGTAGTGGGAAGTGTATATAAGGTGCACCATCCACTGTGACTTTAGTTTGCTTGGAAGCGTCACGAAGGAAGTGACCCCTGTTTTATCGTTTTTCTGACTGGTAAGTAAATTTTTTCATCGTAAATTTTTTTCTGGGGAACATGTAGATCGAATTAAGGCACTGCTAATGGCGGTTCTCGAAAGAGTGGATAACTGTGGTTGCATGATAAAAAAAATTTTTTTCTCGAAAATTGCTGTGTTCTGCTCAAGTACCCCTATCCATAGCACGTTATGTCAACTCGCCCCTTGGGGTATGACAACTAATCCTGCACCCGGGATTAGTTGGCATAGTTGCAAGCTTTTAGGAGAAGTGTTTTTGGGGTTACCTAAACACGGATTTAATTAATGGGTCCTACATAATTTTGTAGTCAAAAAGATAAGCTATCCGCCGCATTCACCAGAATCCCCCTAAGTATTGCACAAAAAAATAGAAAAATCAAAAACCAAAATCTATGCCAACTAGCCCCGGTCTTCCCTACTTTTCCATTACAGAAATTAATAATGAGCATAATTCTTCAATCTAATAATTTTATCTCGTGGAGAGAATACGATGAACACTTTTATGTTTCCATTTTAGACATTTAAAAGCCTTTTATTTTTGTTTAAAATACTTATGCTAAGACTGATATTATTGTTTGTGCTTCATTGAGATATGTGACGACTAATAGTTTTCTAATATGATGTATCTTAATATAAAATTCGAACCAACTGGCGATTCGTATCACTTTCTATCGTATTTGGATAAAAATTACTTTGGTCTACACTGCAATGCTTAATTTCTAGTATTCTGACCAAATTATTTGTACAAGACTTCTTGAAAATCTTTGGATATATCTTATCAGTATCAAGACCTGATTTTTGGGGAAATCAAAATTATATGAAGCCTTTAACAAAAACAGCTTCAATCCTTCAATTGATTGACTTGGAAATATACTGGTTAATAAAGAGAACTTCCCTCGACATGGTTTCATCATTGAAAAGTGAAATGAAACTGTATCTTTACACTTTTAGTTATCATGGGTAGCTCATATATTCCAAGACAAAATTCCACTATTTTAGTAATTACAAACATTAATAATGTAAGAAGGATATTTCTTTTTAAATTAGATACCAATCTTTCTAAATAATGACAGAATATTTCTTAGAAACATTATAGATATATTAAAGGACCCAGAATCGTTATTTAAATAAACCGAAGTTTGAAAATTTTCCTAAGGAGTTACAAATGTTGAACCCGAATTACATGAAACATGTCTAATTCCTAAACAAAATTACATCGTTAAGATCTCAAAGATATAAAGATTTTGCTTCTCTAAAATATATAACGTTATTGATTCACATTTTTAACGAAATTCTTAAAAATCAAATAATAAAAGGAATTAGCTATATTTACTGATTATAAATATTTGTCTCTCTTAATCATTTTAATTATTTAGTATATTAATATTTTTTTTCAAAAGCAGGTTAATTACCTGGTTAATTTCTCATTCAATGGATGAATATTTATTCAAATTCTTTGAGGCAAGAAACACTGAAAAGCTCTTTAAGAAGCACTTCCTTACCATCAGATTTGGATAAAAAGTTTTATTAGGCTGTAAATCATTATTTTATAATGGACATAAAATGCCGGAGACAGTTATTATGACAGCGCATTAGTCGATTAACTAAATGCTACTGCGATGCACTTTGAAATTGTATAGTTAGTGACTCACAAAGGACCATAAAACTCTAAATTAACTATCTGAGGATTCTTTAGCATTTTAAAAATAAAAAATAGGTTAGAGCTCATCTTTGATGCAAACAATTCCATTGGGATTGATTCAAACAATCTGAAGTTCTCTGTGGAAATCTTGAATATCATTTAAGATTTACAAAATTAGATGAAGGGAGATTTATAAAAATTTAAAAAATAGTTAAGTTCAAAATTGATAAATTTATTATCAGCAAAAATACTTAGAATTCAGTGAGATCAGCTTAAGAATTATCTTTTACACTCACGACTATATCTAGACTTAGTTAATCTAAATAGACTAAAATTTGCTAAAGTATGGTCTCCTTTGCTTTATTTTAGGATAATAGTAAATTTATATTAAATTTTAGTTATACAGCAAAATTAATGTGCCTAAAGAGACTGTAAATTAACGTGTGGATTACCCCTAAAGAGACTGTACATCATTCCAAAGATCAAAAAGACTTTTAATTTTTAGAAGGGCTCAAATTTGATAAAGCTGATTAAGTTCCTAAATACGCTTCTCAGTGGTACAGAAAAGTAATACAGAGAAGCCCAAATCTGTTTAGAAAACAAAGCTGTTCTACGAGCTCATATATTCTCGGATATTACGAAGGTAGTCTTTATTCAGGAAACTACGAAACGTTTGGGAGAATTTACTTTAAATTTACCGAAAATTTACTTAATCGATCAGATCTGAACAACGTTTGGTATTGCGATTTAAAACTTAGTTCGCAGATATACTATTACAACAAAGATTAACAATCAACCTATTTCGAATTCTACGCGATCACTCAAACGGTGACTAAATAAACTTAAACATAGGAGTTTTTATAGTACAACCTGTTGGTCTACCTTAGAAGACGAACATGTAAAAGATCATAGGAATGGATTCTGTGTATTTAGATTAAAAACTGTTAAGAGAAAAATAATTCTTATTTACTTCATTGAATACATAGGAATTTCTTATTTGGAAGACACTAAAACCGTTCAGGAAAGCTGTACAAATTGAAAGGGAAACTAAGTTGTTTCGAAATTGTTCAATATGTAAAGAATATTAATCAAAATATATAAGAAGGAGCTTCGTACTTATCAAAATATGGTATGGATCAATTTGTAGATAAAAATCGATTTTGCCTTAAAAGATATTTTAAATTATACATGATTCAATTTTGGGCAATTTTAAGTCAACTTGACTGTATTTTGATAGGACTCCCGGAGCTATGAGACAGATCTCGATTGAGATTCTAAATAATTTAGAATGTATTTTTTTTTCTTTTCCCGTATCTGTCCAAAGCATGAGTTTCGCTTGGTTGGATATCCCTTTAACGTATCTAGGCTCTCTTTTATGCTGACTGATGCCCTGAAGAAAACTACTGCACTAATTTTTTTCCTTGTACAGCCACGGAAATTTTGTTGGATGCAGATATTAAAATTTTAATATCCAATAAGATAGGAAGCTTTTTGGCCAAGCTAAAGCCTGCTGATCAATTTAAGGTCATAACTCGTTTTTTTTTTTTTTCATTTAAATTATCAAAGTAAAGAATTAATTATTAGAGGAATAAAATCGAATTTAAAACTAAAAGACTCACTAAATTGCATGAATTTGCAAGACTATTTTTCCATTTTTTTTATATATTTTAAAAACTAATAAAAAAATTACCAATTAATTAAATTCTTAGTTATAGAGATTAAATAAAAATATTATCAAAAATCATCAATGCAATAAAGAATTAAAATGAATTAATTACCTAATTGTGTATTATGAAGAAAATAGTGCATTCAGATAGCATATTAATATAGTATGTAATAGAAGAGATAAGTAAATATATTTTGCTTTAGAAAATACTATTAATAATGTTTAGTAAGTTGAGTATAAATTTTTTAAAAAATAATTATCAACTAAATTAAAGATACACAATTACATGTTAATTAGATAATTATTTTTTTACAGTTTTTTTTAACTAAATTAAATTAAAGAGATAAATAATTTTTTTGCCTTTTTAAACTCTTTTAAATGATTTTCATTATTTCTTAGGAAAACTTTCTTTAAGTTATAGAGAATATGGCAAAAAAAAAAAAAAAAAAAAAGGCCGTATTCAGGCACGAACAAATTAACATTGTGGGTAGTCTTCTGGATGATTCTAAAAATCAATCTTGAAAATGACGTTATTATTTTTAATCACTCTCTGAGATTGTTCTTTATTAAGATCTTGCAAAAAGTCAGGTGTCGCCTTCTGAAAGAATCTGCAAGAAGTCTATTCCAGGTCTTCCGGTCAAGGGTCCATTCCTCTTCCAGACTTCTAATCCTCATTGCTTTTTTAATATCGTCCATCCAAGCCTTTCGTGGTCTTCCTCGTTTCCTTTTTTGATTTGTTTTGTAATCAAAAGCGATTTTGGGCAGTCTCTCGTCACTCATTCTTTTAACATGACCAAACCAAATTAATTGTTTTCTTTGAAGATCGTCCAAAATGTTTCCTTTTATTTCCATCATTTCTTTGATTCTTTCATTTCTTATTCTTTCTATTCTTGATACCCTGCATGATCTTCTTAGGGCATCCATTTCCACTGCCGCTAATTTCTTTTTTTCTGTCTCCGTAATTCTCCATCCCTCTGCCCCATATAACAAGATGCTCTTTACAATAGATTTGTATATACAGTATTATACTTTCTTTTCCTAGAGACCTCTTCACTCCATCAAATAGAATTTAATAGTTTTATAGCCTTCCTTCCTTGACAAATTCTGTTTTTAATTTCTTGTGAGTCTCTGCCTTCTCTATTAATGTCTTCTCCGAGATACCTATAATGCTCACAGCTTTCTATTTTCATATTATTATTTAGATTTAGGTCCGTCTCATTTCCTCCTATACATAGATATTTGGTCTTGCTAACGTTCATGTATAGTCCCCATTTCTCATATTCTTCCTTAATTGTTATCGTCATTCTCTCTAAATCATTTTTAGAAAGGAAAGGACATTATTAAATTATTAAACAGTATCAAAGCAGCAATAAAAAGTATCGATTTTTTCCATTCCTATGAGCTTTTACATTATTTCTTTTTTTTACATTTCACAGATTACATTTACAGATTAAAAATAATTAATTATTATATCCTTGACATACTGTAATATTATATTTTTACAAAACGTAAAAATAGAGTTAGGCTTTTTTTTAGATAATGAATTGTTTACAAATTTAATATTTTATGTATTAAAATATTAATTATAACTGAATCACCATTTAATCTTAAAAAAAAAACAAATTATGTTTTTGTAATTAACATCTATTATTGATCATAGCTATTATTGTAATCAATAATAGCTATTAGTTTTAAAAACACATTTTACAGTATTATTATATTCCACTTTCCACGAAGTCTCGCTATTGCACTTTCTTATTCTCATTTTCCATATTTTCGTTCTGTGTTTGTAAGCCTTAAAACGAATGAACACATTTCCATCAAATTTGGCACGTAGCTTGTTTGTGGTCCAACTTACCCTATGTTCAATTCGTTTGGTCTACATCCTTCAATGTTCCTCATAACTGACCTCCTAATCCCTTCTTAAACAAATAGAAGGATTCATTTAAAACGTGATGACTATTCTAGTGGTCTCCATCTCACTCTTCGAAAATAGCCTTTTCAGCGATGCATGCTCAGTCCCCAAACCCGATGGAAAATTGATCAATATTTTGATTTATAAAAGATTGTGTGATCTTTAGTTGAAATTATCATTAATTGCCCTTTTGTTGATTGAGAATTGCTTCACTGGAAAATTTAACTTCTTTCAATGTTTGTCAATTTGTCTGTATCTCTGTTCAAACGGTTGAAGGATTCCATAAAATTTGGTTCGTAGCTCATTTATGACACTTAAGACATAGACCCTTCCTTAAATATATCCCGAAGTTCCTCTCTACATTGGCTGAATTCAATAATTCTGAATTCTTTAAAATTTGATACGATGCTAATTTATGTGTCAACTTAAAATACAAAGAAGATAATTTTGGTCTCTTTCCTCCTCCCAGTCTCAAAATTGTCCCTGGCAACATCCCAGCACATTCAATCTCGACTTTACTCTATCCATCAGCTCTGTAGGGTTGTTTAGACCTAACATATTATAGAAGGACCACAGATTATTGGAAAACAATCAGACAAACAGGAATAGAAAGGTAAACATTTAATTAAACTTGACTTTTTCTGTAATGGTTTTAAAATGTTTTAAAAATGTCCTAAAAATATAAAGAAATTACATAGCAAACTTCGAATAATTATAACAAACCGTTCATAAAACTAATGAAACAACATTTGTTTTGAAAGTTGCAATTATCAAAAAAAAATTGCGCAGCTACTCTTTTCAAATTAATACTTATTTTCATACAGAGAGTTTGATCTAAAGTTTTTTTGTCTAGATACTAAGGAACATACAATTACAATTTTATTTTATTTTTTTATAGGCTAAAGTTTTGTTTGACTTCACGAAAAAAATGTTTATCGTGAGTACTTTTAATTTACTCCAAAGAACATTACTATATTATTTGTCTTCTAAGAAGTAGCAGAATGATCAAAATTCAAGAGATAAAACTTTTCACACCACACAGTCTTTCATAAAGTATTCTGATGGAGAGAGATATCAAGTATTTTAGAGTTTACAGCTGCTTGGAATGATTTCAAGAGACCAGTGGAAGTTAAAGGCAATAAAAGGCTGACATGTATCTCAGACTCATAGTGGATCTTTACACTTTCGTTGAAGCTAATGTACAGAAGATTCATCAAACTTTCAGAAACCGGAGCCAAAACTATTCTTTCAAAGGATTAATAGAGGCAAAGTTCTGTTAAAGAGAAAGCATTCTCAAAGCATTGCAAAACTAATACAGCCGCGCAACATTCAATAACAAGAAATTATTATTGTTATTATTTTAATAAAGTCTATTTATATTTAACTTAGGTATCTGAAGAAGAATTCATCTGAATTTCGAATCACTTTTTATCGTAAATGTAATTTTTTAAAATTGAGGGCCTTTATAATAAAAATGTATGGTCTAGAAAACTATCAAAAGTTCCTAATGAAACACCACCTAAACAGCAGCAATTAATTTAAGTAATTTATAGAAATAATCAGCAATTCACCATCAATTTTGAAGGCAGATAAAGGCAGTAAAATAATAAAAATTACTGGTATCTTTCTTACTTGTTATAGTCTTCGAGCTAAGCAGAAGCAGCTTAAATCTTTTTTTATTGAACATACTATCGCTAGACCAAAATATTCTCTCTTAATATTCAAGTGAATTATAATAATAATAAAAAAATAAATTGAAAGGAAAATAATAGCAAAGATGTTCAAAGATTCCAAAGGTTAGAAGAGAAAATGGTCTAACTAAAATTTATGTAACAAATCTTTTTTCCTAAAAAGAAAAATTAAACAAATCCCTTGATAAAGAAAGCAGTACCAGCAAATAAAGTCAAGATAACCTTTCATGTCTTCAGAAAAGTCAGAACCAATAGGAAGGAAAGTAAATTTACGACATATTTCAATCATAGATGAACTCCTTTTTTTTTATCTGTATTAATTATCTATGTTGACAAACTACTTCAAACAAGAGACCCACATAATAGTACTTGTTGCCTAAGAGAAAGGATTTACGAGTGCAATTCAGTGTTTTGCAAATTGAAAAATATTGAAGAATACAAACACGATCAACACAGCAACTGTCCATTTAACTTATTACTGAAGCATTACTGTAAGAATCTAATGATGAAAAATAACCAAAATCTTTCTTGAAAGTTGACAATGAATAGCGATCCGAAGAACTATAATGTACAAATGTTGTATGTATTTGAAAATGTAACTGACTATTATTATGGCTATCCTTGGTTTACTTTATACCACCTACATCGCCATTTTATTTCACCAACCACCTCCATTAGTCAAAATAAAATAAGATTAAGGTCAATAACCGTTTTTCTACTTTTTTCTTCACTTCTTTATAAGACAGGTCTGTCGAATAGAAAAATTGCGAAGAACTCTTTGCTAACGATGCCCAAAAGCTATCTCCTGGGTGGAATGCGGAAATTTATTTTAGTAAAATTATTTTCTCCAATATGCATTAAAGGTATTTTTCTTTCTTGTTTATTTATTACTGTGCAGTGCTTGTTTTAGTTATAAGTCTGTTATCTAATAAATCATGATTGCAGTGCAGTACCGATATCGGTAAGATAGTGCTTCAATTTACGTTCATTTTCAACTAACATCATCCTTCGGGAACCAGCTGAAGTAAGAGCGTGACTATACTAATAGAAGAATGAATTACAAACGACTTGATATAGTCGAGTCAGATCCAAAACATTATACAGTAAATTTCTCCAGTTGTATTTCAGAGACATGGAATTTAACAATTCTTGGATATCTGACCTCATCCTAAGAGACGGATCGTGTGGAAAGTTCTGTACAGATCATTTCAAACTAACGAGATCGAACCAAAAGATAGCTCTGAACAGTTATTTAGAGTTTTAAGTTAAAAAGCTAATAACCTTCAAAGTTATCATTTTAAAAATTTCAAACTCTTCAGCGGTCTGTTAACTAATTAGAAAAACCCACAGCTGTCATCATTTCCTATGAACACTTCCCTAAGTTAAGAATATTCTACAAAATATTTTATTTTGATGTTTTTGTAATTCAGGGGTCATTGATTTGTATGTTTGTCCGTTTTGTATATCGTCCCATTTCACTGAGCTTGGTATGCTGGATGGATTTGGACTGATGAGAGGCCAATAAGCTTCGAAACAGTACTGTCTCCAATTTCCAGCACAAATATCAAAAAATAGCTCAGTGAATTTGTGTTTTGTTTAGTTATGTGCGTTCTTTCTTTTTTTTTTCTTTGTTTTTTTTTTTTTGTTTTTTTTTTTTACGTAAGAATATTCTAAGTTACTGGAAATTATTGATTAAATTTTGGTATCATCTGCTTTGATGTGACATTTAAAATCATTTCGGGTTAAGTTTTTAATTAAAGATTGGAATCTTGTTGACTGCTGAGTTACACCATCAGTTGGCAGTCAATTGAGCTTTGACTTTAATTGGAAGCAAAAGTCATTAAAGGCCATTTATCGTTACTGTGAGTTTTTTTTTTCTTTTAAGTCCTTCTTTTAACATATTGACGAAGTAAACCAAGACTGTCAGTTCTCTGTATAGAAAAAAATGGTTCTTATCAAAGGATTTCGATAACAATCGTTATTTCCAACAATGTTAAAAAGAATATCGTGTGTGTAATAGAAATATAAGGCAAATAATAATCAGATCATAGACACAGAATAGTTAAGCGTATGGTACATACATGTTATCAACGGATAATTTTAGGATGTACATTTTAAACAAAATTTAGTGGAAATTATTTATTTTTATAGTTAACATTTATAACACACTTCAAGAGTAAATATTCTAGGCTAAATACAAAAGTAACCTTTCTAAAAAGAAAAAAAACGGAATCTCAAACATTCTTAAGTGTTTTTTTCCTTCAAAATGACAACTTTTTTAAAAATATATTATAGATTACTTTTTTCTAATTTTCAAATTTATCTGATAATTTAGGGAATTAAAAAACAATAGCTATCCTCTAAATGTTTACTGCTCTAAATTTTTACTGAAGTAAATTTTAAACTTTTGATTTATTTTATAAATTTGTTTAACCAAATTTCCTGAAAACACTTAAAAAAAAAGAAAAATTTTATAATTTATAATGACTTAATTTAACTTGCTAAATTTTCTTTAATTCACGATAGAAGTTGACAAAGTTAGAGTTAAATAACTTGAATTTATAGGATAGTGAAAACGTCAGGAAACACTTAAAACTCTCCGTCAGAACATAGAGAGACATTTCAACCTCTCTACGTTGCACTGCAATATCGGAGTTTCTTAGTTAGTCGAGGCCAGTTAACATTCAAATGATGTTGAGGAAATGCTTAACATTTATCTGGTTTAGATTTGTTCATCTACGGAAGGAAAAAGTTTACATTATAAATATTTCTGTTTCTCTCCATAAGGATCATCATAACTATACAGATCTCGAGTTAAAAAAAAATAGTTAAATCTTTTTAAATTATTGAAAGAATCAACGTAAATAATCAGCTCTATTATTTCAAAAAAATTAAATATATTTTTTTTGATTCATATGCTTAAAATAAATCAATAAATATGAAAATTTAATCAAGTGTAGCCATTACAACTTTCTATTAAATAGAAAATTCATTTATATCTATGCTCTATTCTTAACATTATTATGTCCACACACAAACAAACATAAACACACATATATATAACGAGAAGAACCATGAATTTCTGCTTAAATCATATCTTTTGAATCTAATTTTAAAAGTAATGTAAAAAGAGAAGAAGCAAAGAAACGAAAATAACTAAATATATACATAAACCATACATTTTCATTTAATATTAAAAACACTTCATTACATCCTCTTCTTCTATATAACACAAAAAGATTTCACAATATTTGTGTGTTATTTAGTAGAAGAGGATGTATTTCTAATATTAGCCTATATGAAAACAACTTAAATTCACTAATAGTAGATCCATGAATTGAGTAAGTTTGTTATTCTTATATTCCGCCAAAAATAAAATAATTACTAGAATTTCGATATACAGTGAAATAGAACGACTCAGGACACGAACATTTCGGATTACGAACAACAACTTAAAAAATTTTTTGTCTCGGATAATGAACAGTGCTTCGGGTTACGAACGAAGGTGAGAGAGAGAGCAAGGTTTAACGTTCGATACAAACGATCGCGTACAGTACAAAGTTACAAGTTACGGGGCCAAATCACACCAAGGCGTCTCACCTAGCATCTGAAAGTATCTGTCCGCGCCCACATGATTCTTTTTCCGATATAAACAAGAAATCGTAATGTATTTATTTGTATAATGTATTTATTAAATGTAATTATTTTACATTTACAAGTAATTTATTTGGTTGTTTTCTTTATCTTTATTTAATACACATACACGTATTCTTTGAGTTTTGTCAGGTAAACGACCGGATGTTAATAAAAAGGAATGATTCTTTCATCTTGAAACGGATCGTCTCTATTTCATTGATTTCAATGTTTCGGGTTACGAACGTTCCAGGTTTCAGTTCTGGAATTAAGTTCGTAACCCGAGGTACCACTGTATTTAATACTATAATATAAAATATTTTAGTTAGTAATTCTTCATCTGATATCTGAAAGTGAATGTTTCTTTCCAACAAGTGAATACTCATATTGAATGTTTCTTTTTTTTTAAGTGAATACTCGTACTGAAAACATTCTCTCAATAAAACGATTATTTTTTAAAAGTAACAATTCTCTTAAACATCCATTCACAGTATCTACAATATTCATTACTTTTTAAACAGATAGCGTAATAAAAATATATTTTTCTATTTTATAATCTATCAGTTTTCATTTTTATTTATAAGATATTTCAATTTATAATTGAAAGTCAACGGTAATTCCAATCTTCAAATTTTCTAACACAGATCACAGAATCGATTTGAGTTCAGAACGATTCTGTGAGATATTAGGTTCGAATTGCAGTTAAAAACATTTGATTTTCAAACTGAATACTAGAAAAATCTTGAAAAATAAAAAAATTTCAGTTGGTGTGCCAGATTTCGAATATTCACACGGTATATATAAAACAAATTGTTCAGTTAAGTGACCAGGATAATCTAAACCAATCATAAAATCAGTTTCTCCGGATTGACGTAACCGGATAATTACTCTTGAATGATGTTCGTGGAACAATAGTATTCGACTGCTAGATATCATTTCATCAAGCTCAAAAGAGAATAAGGCTATTTCTCATGAAGGTTTCAGTTTTAAGATAAGTTTTTGAATTATTGTAATTACAGAACTCTAATTGTAATTCGATCGGTGATCTTATTTTTGTAACCCTTTTTTACCTATGCTTTTATGTGCTTCAAAATCAACAGGAATCTTGCATTCTATCCTACTGTTAAAGTTTCAACTCACAAAGTTATTCTGTTTTGGAGATTTGTGCTTTTGAAGGCAATGTGTATTGACATTTTGTTTAACCCTTACTTCTTCTTTCTAGTCTAATGTGTCCCGAAAATCAAATATTTTTTCCTTCTCTGAATTGTTGTCTAAGCTTACCAGTTCAGAGAAAATACGTTATCTTTATTACAGAAAAATCGATATTGTAGCCTAGAATAACCTAAAATTCACGTTTAAATTTTTTCAAATCCACATTAACAAATGGCAAATTTTTAACCAAAGTTATATCTACACTCAGTATCACGCAGATATACTAAGTTCGACAATCTTTCAACAATGTAGCAGCCTGTAAATAGTAATCTGTTAATAAGTTGTAAGTTTAACCTACGTTTATTACTTATTTAGCTTTCAGTTAAAAACTTAAAACATTAAAAAGTAATTCGGTCAATCAATTGATAACAATTTAATAAAATATACTGAATAAACTTTTATTTTATTTAATCTTATAAACTTGATATGCAATGATTTTGAGAAAATATCATCCGAAGTTGATCCATTCAATTCCAAATTTCGTGAAATGAACAATTAGCTCTAGGGGATCTTCTATTTATCACAAACAATTTGAATTTCTATATCAGTTATACACATTAAATATTTATACATATATAATATATTATTAACAGCAGTAATAATTTATAAATTGATTAAGTTATATATTTATAAAGATGAAAAATGCGTGTTGCAGATTATGTTTGTTGGTTTGCTTTTATTGTCTGGTATTAGCATTTGAAAAAGACAGCCGAAACTAGCCATGACTTTTAATTTTTTTTTTTTATAATTGCATGTTTTTAAGTTCTAAGATTGATGAAGTTACAAAAGATAAGTCAGTCAATTAAAGTCAGCTTCAGCTACACTATAGCTTGCTGAAAGCATCGTCAATAAAATTTTATAAAAACCTTACCACCTTCAAAAGAGCTTTTCTAATTTTTTTGAAAATAACTATTAAGAAGTTCAATTTTTCTAAAGAAATTTTATAACTTAAACTAGAAGAATTGTAAATTTCTCGATTGACTTTCATGGTGGCACAATCTCTTCAAAGTAAACTCTTGCAAATAAAAAATCATCTAAAGCCCATTTAATTTAATGGGAGTGGGACACAGCAGTTAACTTAGTTTACCACTGAACGATAATTAGAAGAGTAAAGAAAGAAAAACAATACATGTCAGGACGAGGGAATGCTTTCTAGGCGTTACCACTGAATCGCTTTCCCTTGTTATCCAATGAGTCATCGTCGTTATGTCATTGGCTTGCTTTGACTATATTTAAAAGAAGATTCAATGTCTAGACTCGTTGTCTGCTTTTTCTGCGCAATCGTAAAGTTTAACAACAAATATTTTTCTTCGAAATTTTAAAACTATTAATAAATTTAATCTTTAAAATATTATACTGAAAGCTTTTAAAGACTTAAAAAAACAAAAACAAACAAACTTAAATACTTACCAACTACTTCTAAATATCCCATTTGACTTTTCATAGGAATTGTGTTAATTTGACACATATAGTAACCTCTATCGGTCTCTTGGACATTTTTGATATGGAGATACCACAATCTGGAAAGGAAAGAAAGTAAACAGTATTTGAAATGTTGCATTACATTTTTAATTAGAAATTATAGAATTGATTGATAGAACAAATTATTTAAAGAAGTTCACAAACTTTATTAGAAGCTATAATTGGATTGCTAAATTATTGTTATTAAATTTTGGTAATTAGTATTAAAATATCCGATGTCGATAAATTTTAATTACATTTTTTTAATATTTGTTTTTAATAAATTAACTAAGTTAAGTTTGTAATTTTTTATTATAAAAAAGAGATAAAGCATTAATTGAATCCGTAATAAACAATGATTCAAGTGCCTTTCGCAATGTTAAATTGTGAGATTTTGGCAGCTGATATCTCGGGCCCTGCGCGTATTTTTAAGTGAAATTTTGCAAACTCGTTCAAAACATCATAATCTACTACTTTGTCAAAAATACTTAAAATCGGCCTCGTCAAAACGGAAATCTGGACCTTAGAAATTTTGCCACTATTCACACTTTTTGCCACTTGTTCTTGTTCTTCTTGTTACCCTTTACTCGACCGGACCTAGAGCCAAAACTATGGCACCTAGAATTATGGTTGTTACTTCATTAGATTAATCTCATTGTTTTGGAGTGTCTTGGTCATGTGTATTTTCTTGATTCTCAGTTTGATTCCTAATACAAGCATAAGTACAGGACTTACAAGGTGCTGATTTTTAGTTATTATTTCTGATAATAATAGTGGTACCGGTAGTCTAAAACGTATTTTCTCAAAGCCAAAAAAAGTTTCAACAAATCAGTATTTATAAAAAACGTCACAGCTGGGATGACATAAAAAAGGAGAATTACGGAGAAGTCCTTGATTCAGCCTACACACGGTTTAAAACATTATTTACAATTAAAATTAAAAACTTTAAATTAAAATTAAAAAATTAATTAAAAACTTTACATTAAAAAGGCATTAAAAATGTTAAAATAACTTAAAAACTTTAAAATTGAGCTCAAACTAGTTTCCGCTTGCAAGCAAGCCGTTATCGGTGAGTAACTTTCCATCCTGCAACACGGGTTCTTACACGGAACTGTTCTTGAATGGGTCAATCAGAAGCCTGGTTGTTCCAACCAATTATCGTTTATTTGATTTCCCTATGGCTGATGATGACGATACGAACACACTCTTTAACATCTTTAATAGTGTTCATAGGGATATCACATTTGATTTTGAAAAGGACCATGATAACTCAATATCATTTTTAGATATCAAAATTACTGACATGCAAGATTGTTTCCAGACGGAGGTCTTCAGAAAAAAGACCCATTCAGATATTACATTGAATTATAATTCGTTCACCCCGAAAGGCTTCAAAATTAACATTATTACTATGGCCATTAGAAGAGCATTCCAGCTATCTAGCAATCAACAGCTGTTTAATAAAGAAGTTCAACAAGTACGACAGCTTTTATTGAATTATGATTACCCTTCTACATTTATTGACAAACATATTAAGAACACTTTACACAAGATATACAATAATGGTCAACAGCAACGATTTAATGGCAAACAGTTAGTCAGAATTGATTATCATCATGAAATGTTTCCTTTGATTAACAAAATCCTTAAAGAACACAATATTGTGTCACCGCCGCTAGTAAAAATACAACTGGTAACTTTTTTAAAAGATCGGAACATCACAACAGTGAAGATAATGGTGATGAAAAACAGAAAGAAGTGTGCTACATGCCCTCGGTTCTACATAGGAGAAACCGGTTGTGCTCTACAAGTGCGCATGTCTGAACATACTCGGGCCATTCAGAAAAAGGATACAGCATATTGTACTGTTTCACATATGAGAAATACTGGTCATGTTTTTGATATCGAAAAACCAAGAATACTTATAACGGAATTGGCTGAATTTAAACGTAGATGTAAAGAATCTACTTCTTTGTCAAAAATACTTAAAATCGGCCTCGTCAAAACGGAAATCTGGACCTTAGAAATTTTGCCACTATTCACACTTTTTGCCACTTGTTCTTGTTCTTCTTGTTACCCTTTACTCGACCGGACCTAGAGCAATAAAGAATCATTCCTTATTGCAAATACAGATATGTGCATAAACGATTGTGTTTCTGTGAGATCCATATATCAATATGGGTTCAAAAAAATCAAGAGATTTGTAATGCAATTCAGTTCGCTTCACTGCATAGCTCAGTGTTAATAAATTAGAAAAAAAAAACAAGAAAATTGAATCATATAGTGCGCATATTTGGTAAAGAAAGTCAGAGAACTTGGATCGGTCCAAATTGGAAAGGTAGCTAATTGCATTTAGAGGCCTCTGTACCCAATAAGATATATTTATTCTGTTGATTCAGGATGTTTATAACTATATGATTCAAGTTTCGTGTTTTTCCTAGCTCTGTTTAGCCTACACCCCAAAATTAAAACTTTATCCGTTTTAGGGTTTTAAACTTGAATAATAATTCTCCTTTTTTATGTACACCAGCTGCCATCCTTTTATAGCCCAAGACTGAAACCAATAGCTTTCTATGCCTAAAGCAAATCTTATTAGCATATGCCAATTAGATATACAATTCTATAAAATGATAATGGACTGCTATATGTCCAGTTTACAAACTTTTTTTATAATATAAGATATACGGCCCAAATATCGCCCATCTAAGGAAACCTGCCCATATTCTTGTCATTTATCTTCTGAGTGGCTTCAAACAATTACAATATATCATATTAACCTTCACTTACATGTTCCTGAACCAATTATAGATATAACTATTATTTTTTATTTTTTCGCAATTTTTGTTCAGTCAAGAGTCATATTTTGAATTTTTTGAAAGTATTCCAAATATCGCCCACACCATTAAATACTTAGTTTTTTTGCACTTCTTTGCATTTTTTTTGTTTTTTCTTAATCTTTTCGCAATTTTTTTTAGGTGTTGCGAGCTTCTTTTCCTTTGGATCTTCTAAGTTCTGCCCCTTAGGACTTAAATTCCTTTTGCTGAGAGAATTCATTAGAGCAATTTTGAGACTCTTGAGAGTGGGACTTGAAATGTTTTGGAAGCTTTCAGAAGGCCCATTTCTTTAGTTTTTACAGATGTAACAGCTTCCTTCATCTTAACTCTGTCCCATGTCTTACGTTGAGACATCTGTAATAAACCAAAATAAAAGGTATAAATATAAGTTCCAAATATCGCACAGTGGGCGATATATGGAGCAACGAGGTGGGCGATATTGGGCACTCTCTAGCTTGTCAATTTGGTGGACGCTACAGACAAACCAGCTACCTCTAACAAGTTACAGAAATTATCAACAGATAGGTTATTTATTTCACTATATTAGATGGCTACGATGGCATGAATAATTCATAAGCTGCAACACTTAAAGAAACAGTAGGTTCATAACTTACCAGAACGAAAAAACTTCAAGAATTCACAAAAAATAAACGGGTTGAACTAACACCACCAAATGAACACAACGTGCTAATGGAAGGAATGGCAAATTGTTTCCATTGGTTCCGGTGTGATAGCATCATTATCCCATCCTACATCGCACTGGGCGATATCTGGGCCATATACCTTATCATTGTACGATCATACTTTATGGAATGTAAATACAAAAATTTTAGTCGATGTAAAACCCAAAATCGTAACAAAAAGACTTACTGTTCAAAGCTTTCTACCACTATAGGCTTACACGACTCTCAGTATGAATAGATGTTGCTTATCTTCCAGATCACTTAAATGTTAGAAATTACGAATACAAGCAAATGTTTTTATCTTTGATTCGTTTATGAAAGATTATTTTATCCAGATTATATACTATAGTATAATACAATACGTATAATGTTCAATTTATATCTACTGCTTGAAATGCCAATTAAATTTGTTAAAGAATTCTGCGGATACAACTGACAACGGATTAGTAAATACTCATCATTAACTATTTGTAAGTAAATGAAACGTTTTCTCTGATATACTTTTTAAAAAGCCTAAGAATTCTTTTAACTTCCTCAGCGAAATGACAATTTCTGATTTACCCTAAACAACTTAGTGCAGGAATTCAAAAGAATGATGATGAATTACTTTAGTAAAAGCCATTTGCAGAGAGGGACCAGGAGATTTAGTATAGAAGAATGAGAAATTATTGAAGAATTTAATTAGAAACATTTAATCAGATATCAAGTTACGTTCAAAGAAGTTAATGCCTACTAATGTCATTCCATTGACAATTAGTTCATTTTCAACGGACAAAACCTATTCTGTATATAAAGAAATTTAATAAAAATTACCCCAAATAATAATGTAATTCGCCAACTTCATCCGTTACCAGGGCTTTGGGATTGTGCTTATCGAATTAGGAATTAAAAATAAATAAAAGAACAACTCGACAAAGCGAAGTTTCCTGAGCTGACTCGAGGACTTTAGAGGATTCAGAATAAAATGATATTCGTTAAGATCTCGACGGATTCAAAACTTACAACTGAAATAAAAAAAAGAGACCCTCTTTGATTCCAAAAGAGTCACGTGACTAAAATAGAACGTAATAAACCACTAGTGTCCTAAGATCGGAGTATACGTAAAAAAGAAATTGATGACATTTTTTAAATGGATCTCTTATAAATATTTCAGGATTTTTTATTAATTATTTATAGTACAATAACAAATATCTTTTACTGGAAATAACTGTTTTCTAATCCAGCGAGATAAAGGATCCTAATGGTTTATAAGTGTATTTCCGAATAAGGTTTCTCTATTTACCTTTCTTACCGCTGCTCTTCTGTATTTTGCTAGCGGTGCTTGCAATCCCGTAAAATTGTGACTGTTTTTTGTACTATATCCAAGTAAACAATATTCCATAAAAATTCTTAGGATAACGAAAAAATTGAGGAAATCAACTCATACGTTTTCTTAGGAGATTGAGGCTTCAATTCTTTCACTAAAAGTTGACGTAATAATACAGTAGCTTGGCACAAAACCAGAGATTGGCATCTATTCAATGATGGAAAAGAAACCAAAACTTAAAAATACTAAAAGAACCAGCCGACGCCAAACTTTTATCTATATTTTAATGATACATTTCTATAGTATTTTTCATAAAAGAAGGGTTTGCCAAATATGGTCATTACATAGCGATCAATTTTGTCTGGAACAAACGTTACCATTCATGACGTCATCAATTTGACCTCCGAGCAGTCAGTCCAAGTTGGCGTCGTTTTGTGATCGCATAAGCGTGAAAGCCAAGCAAGGGGAATAGTGGGGAACGTTTTTAATTAATAATAACAATAATAATAACATACAAATGTATTCGGAACTGTAGAAAATATAAAAACCAGAATGTTTTCGTAATGTTTATAAGATTCAGTTATGGATTTTAGCAACAGATGGCGCTGTTACGTCCTGGAAAATTCAATCCATAAGGAAATTACGTCATCAAATGCTCTTCTTTCATGAACTGAACTGTAGGACTGTAACAGAATTTCTTTAATTTCATAGTACACTTAGTATTTCTGATATTTTTGACAAAAATAAGCAACAATCATTCATTAATACAATAAGATATTCATTAGTATATTAATACAATATATACATTAATACAATATGAAATGCTGAAGCTTTAAATACAATTTAAATTATGTTCAAAACTTTATTATTTTTCAGAAATCGAGCTTCTATTTATAAGAATATAAAATTGTTTCCTGTACAATCTGTTATACACGTAAGGGAAAAAAACAAAACTCGAAGGTGAAGGTGAAGATTATAAAGAATGGAAGTTTTAACATAAAAACATTAACAAGCCTAAAATAACATTACAAATAGCATCTAGGGCAGATCTGTTTAGGGGAAAAGAAGAATAGGAAAAGAAGACTGACAGGAATAAAATTTTTGTTCTGATATTTCGCCCAATCTTTGTTTTCCTATTATCTTAAATCCTGGAGATAAGACATCGGGGCGTATCCAGACTATTGGTGTCGTAATTTTGTATTACAAAAGTTAATTTTAAATTTTTAATTCTGAATTCCACATATTTTTTAGGAAAATTGAGAACTGTGTTCTCAAAAATTGAGAACTGAAAAGAAAAATACTTTGAAAAAAACCAAAATTTTTATTGAAGAAACGTAAAAAAATATTATTTAATTAGTTGTTAATGTTGTTAATTTGAAATATTAAATAACATTTAAAAATTAATACTTCAAAATTAAGTTATTAATTAGAAAATTGGATTTCTCAAATGAAAATATAAAGCTTTTAAATAAAAGCTGAAGAAATTAATTGTTAATCAATTAGTTTTGTTTTTAACAGTTAGCTGTTACGTAATAGACAAAAACACTTATATACTGAATTTATAAAATCCTTATTTTGTTAAATACATTTCGAATTATTTAAATATCATTCAAATTAGCAGCTGGAGTTATTTAAAATTCCAAAGCTATAATTTCCTGATGTACAACTGCAGAAATTTGAAAAAAATCACAAGAGGTATAAATTTTGAAATACATTTGCATTGTATAAATAAAACACATGAACTAGGCTTTGGTTTAATTTCATATAAATGTATATTTTTAAAAGAGATTATTGGATATTATTTTCGATGTCGAAACAATGTCAGGAAATTCAGAAAAGCTTTTGCGTAATTGTGATAATATCTGGAAGAATGGAAGAGATGTTATTTTAACCGGATATTTCATCACATGTTTTGCGCCTGTCAATTAAGGCAAAGACGTGGACGATAACAAGGGCTTTCGATAATGAAGTACGTGGCCATTCTGCTTAATTTCAATTCAACTACAGCGTTATCTGGTCATTGGTAACAAGTTAGCGGAAGCGTATTGACTGAAGTGGCGATAATTTTGAAGGCTGCTAATTAATACTGGTTCCTTTGATGAGTAAGTTTCATAATGAGATGAATTTTAAGGGTTATTGATCATATCCGTTACTATTAAGGCTTTTATTTTTCAAGACATTTACAAATCCTTTAAATAATGGGCTTTTAATTTGAAAAGTGAGATGTCTCTGTAAGATTTCCTCAATTGTTGGCAGGCCAAGGTCATCAAATCACAGAAATGTTAATGTATAGTTTGTGTTTAGGAGACAATGTGATAATGATTTTCAGTTGCTTTGAATATATTTAGAATAGTTAACCTCTTTCATTTGAAGGACCACGATGAGATATTTCAGCTTTATATTGGGCAGCAGTATAGCGTGAGATTTATCGCAGTCTCAACTGCAAAGTAGGAAACCATATATTAGTTGAAGGAAATATTAGTAATAATTATTTTAAAATAAAATAACAATTCATTAAGAAAAAAAAGGTGTAATTCATCATAACATTTGCTGAAATTCAAAATAGATTAAATATTATAAGAAACTGTAATAGTTTAGATCTAATTGATGTTTTAAGGATTTTTTTTCTCAAATTTATTATCAGGAAGAAATTCGATTTTTCCCGATCAATTAAAATATTATTTTTATTTTATTTTTCTCAAGAATTTTCCCTCTTTGTTCAGGTTAAGAGAAAAAAAATATCCATACCTAGTTTTAGCTAGACTGGTTCTATTTAGTTATATATTTCAATAGAAAAAATTGTTGGAGCGGTTTGGCAGAATTTCTGTACATTTTCAGGACATTCTTGGCAGAAGAAAGTTACAGCATTACAGATATTTTAATATTATCTCATCATAAGTCATTATAAACGCGCATTTTTTAAGAAATCCTACTTTTCATTAAAATAAATTTATATTTTTTGTTTATCTGTAAGATTTTTCAGTTATTACAATAACATGTATTTTTTTCTTTAATCTCCAAAATTTATAATCTTAAGTTTAACGAACTAACTAACTTCAGAGACTTACATAAGAAACCCGAGAACATTTTGAGAAACACTTTGGGGTTGTGTGTGGTCGTAAAACTCAAGAACCCAGTAATGGTCCTAGTTATTGGGCTGGAAAATGGATGGCAACGAAGGCAAAAACAATTGACCAGTATTGATGGCAAAATATTTGGAGTAAAATTCAAGGTTTATATGATTCAATAGAGTTAAATATTAATAATAAGTAGCCTAACTGAAAAGTCATTTTTTGTACGGTTAGACATAAAACAATTTGAACGTTGAAGATTTATATTAAGAATAAACATCAAATATTACTAAGAACAAGTGGGAACTTCGTTTTTTATTAGGAAAAAAAGTGTAAATTTTGATCATACTGCAGCTGTTGATGTGATAGTTCTTTGACCACATTTTAAGGACGGGAGTTGCAGCTTAGAATCTCTACCACTAGAAGAAATCTTT